>NW_010729084.1:8974692-9043328 GCF_000365185.1 Nelumbo nucifera
CTCGATTGTTAGGTGTTGTACCCCCAGCTGGTTTGCAAATTGCACCCCTTGTACAACAGCTAATAGTTCTGCCCTGATGGAGTCCCCAATTCCTAAGGGACCTGAGTAGAGCAACAAAATCTCTCCCTTCTCATTTCTCAAAGCACCCCCCATTGCGGATAATCTTGGATTACCCTTGCTACTTCCATCAAAGTTCAACTTCAGTGAGCCTTCGGATGGAGGAGACCAGCTTGTAATTGATTTGTCCTTTAGGGATGAACACCTCGCTACTGCTGACCAATTTCTCCAAAGGTCATTAAAGGAGAATTGATGAAAGATTTACAAGGTCTTCAACCAAGGTATTGCCCTATTCAGCACAGTCTTTCAATTCCTGACTGCTCTTTTCCTTTTCTTGAAAAATTCTAGCATTGCTTTCTTCCCAAAGAGTCCAAATCAAGGCAGCACGAGCACATCTCCACATAATTCTCCCTATTTTTGTAGACCAATAAAAGGTAGAATGGTTGAAGAGCATGTGAACTTCTGCTGGTAGACTCCAACTACTCCCAAACAACGAAAGTAGCCAAGCCCAAAGGTCTGCAGAAAAGAGACAAGATATTAATAGGTGGTAACAATCCTCACTGTGAGATCTACAGAGGATACACCAATCAGGAGAAATACAGAGGAAAGGTCTTCTCTTTTGTAGGTTATCTAGAGTGTTTACTTTCCCATGGAATACTTCCCAACAGAACGCCAAAATTTTTGGGGGAATTGGCCTGCACCAAATTTCTTCTGATGGAAAGGGTTGGTGAGTAGAAAGTTGAGAGATGGACTTGAAGAAAGAAGCACAAGTGAAGGTTCCATTGGGTCTAGGAATCCATACCCTCTTATCTGGCTCCTAGAATATTTTCTATTATTACATTTTGAAGTTGTTTTGACTATATGAATTCTTAAGCCCCAATGTATTCCATGACTTATTCACATTTTAGCTATCCATAGATGTTTTTCCCCTGTATAATTGGACTGTGCTTGTACCACATTTAATTAATCTACTGATGTTTCTGAATTGGAATCACTTTTAAGTGTTTTAATCCTGATAACATGGAATTCTTACTTCTCAAGCACAAGAAGTTCATAATTCTTGCTGATTACGAGGAGATTTTGTTTAGATTTAGTGAAATAGGTGTTTATGTTTCTCAATTCTCTTGGTGGCAATTGTAAAACTTGTTTTTGTCTTATCAGGTTAAAATGGCTGTCCAGTATATGCGACGTGTCATTCAAAAGAAGGCAAAGTTTGACATCATGGACCTTAACTGTACAAAGGTTTGTGTATGCATAGAACTGTTGATATAGACCCTTCTTCCCTCTTTTGTGAATAAATAATTTGGTTTTGGTAATTTTTAACCTTTTTCGTAAACATATAATTCCATTTTAATAATACAATAAGGTCCTTTCTGGACATGAACCTTACTAATGTGCAGTGCTTGGTTTTCTTCTATTTCCTGCGTAACTGCTTGAAATTTGACACAACGAGGTCTGATTATTGAGTAAATTTGTCAATGCTCCCTCACACATGCAGGTGGGACCTAAAACTTATATACCAGCTCTATTTGGCCATGCTGCTGAGGATGTATTTATTCAGCCCCACCATTCTGAAATCATCTTCAAATCCTATGCGGTATTAGTTTATTCTGTATGAGGCATTATTAATCCTATGCGATATTGTTAAATGAATTTATATTCACTTCAACTGCTCATTGATCTATTACTAAATTTGTAGTTTTGCAGCATACTCTATATCAAGAATGTGATTCTCTTTACCTCTGACTTTACTCTATGTGCAGGGAGATAAAAATATTATTAAATTTGATGGTGATCATAACTCTCCACGACCACAATTTTACTATGATTCAGTCTCCATTTTCTTCTACAATGTCCTTCATCCGCCTCAAGTTTCTTCTGCATATTCAAGCAAGCTTGAGAAGTACTATGATTTGGGGGACCTGAAGGTTGGTGCTGGTATGGATGAGGTAATGCCTTTTTTTGATCAGTAACAGAATTCACATTCTATTAATTGTGTAGAAAGAAAAAGGCATCCCCAGCCTTTTGAAGGTGTTCAAAATTGAGGGTAAGTACCGGCTAAATACCAAAAATCAATATCATCCACAAGCTGACACATAGAAACCCTGTCTATGGTTATATATTATCCATGCTTCTGAGAGAAATCCATGAAGCATAGAAGGAAAAAAATGTAGACTTCCTTGAAAAAATGACACATAGAAACCCATAAGATCATCCAGTGTTTACAGATCAGTTCCATACCTCCATACATCCCATACCAGTTCTTCCCTGTTAACTCCTTGCTTGTTGTATTGTCTCTTTCATTTGCTTTTCTTGGGGTCCATAATGCGCAGTTCATATTTCCTGCTAGAATTTTTACTTCTCTTAAAAGAAATCTAAGAGGCCAAGGACCATCCCCTCTAGTAATGAACCAGTCAATCACTACTTGGCAATCACTTTCAACCAACAATTTCTACCAACCACCTGAGGAAGCTATTTTTGAGACCATTCAGCAATTTTATTAGCTCTGTCCTCGAGGACTTGCTAATTCTCACTGGACCTGAATAGCTTAATAATGCTTCACCACTGTGGTCTCTAAATAGACTACCTATCCCAGTGTTTTAAAGGCATGGTGTGCCTTGTGCCTCAGCCAAGGCATGTGTTTTAACTATTCAGTTTTTATTATTTTTTGTAGAATCTTTCTGTGTTTTTACACCTTAGTAATGGTTTATCAACTCCTAAATTATCTTTTATTGCTGTTCGTATACTAGTAATGGTTTATAAACTTTTAAATAAGCAATATAAATACCTTTTAAATACTTGAAGCCTTAACTCTTGCAAATAGAATATCAAATAGCAAAATTTCCACTAAAGAAGCAACAAGACAGCTAATATCTTATATAATGCGCTGCAGTTGGAATAACAAAACCAATCCCTTTGCATATATGGGCCGAAAATTTGGGTTGGAGGTGCTGCTTCAAGTCCTTGCATGGACTTGTTTGGGCTTGCCTCAAGGGGCCATTATGAAGGCAGGGTGTGAATCTCTTAGGATTAGGACTGCAAAATGTTTTTGTTTTTTTTTTTTTTTCTGGAAAAGGTAAGGTAAGATTTTATTAATAAAGGAAATACAAGATACAACAGAAAAACTAGCCACAGGACTAGCCAAGGCACAAAACCAGATTACAGACTCCAAATGGACTGCTTGCTGCACTAACTCATCAGTGCTCTTTGACTTGTTACAAAAGACTACTGTTTCTTTCTGACCAGATTACCCAAAGAACAGCCGCAGGGATTGTCTTCCATACTAATTTTCCTATTTTCTTCCAGCTGAACAGAAGGTCTTTGACTGATCTTGGCATGACCCAGCATATTCCAGCTGCCCTGAGAAAATGTTCCCACTCTAGAGGAGATAGGGCAGTGGATGCTCAGGTGGTCTGTGGATTCAGGAAAGAGTCCACAAAGCCCACACAAGAGAGAAGAGAGCTGTAGGACCCTCCTTTCCAAGCTGATTTTAGAGAGGCACTTGTTCAGCACCATAGTCCAAACAAGGAAGTTGGATTTGGAGGGAGAAACAGAGTTCCAAATTTGTTTAAAAGGGAACTTATCAGAACCAATGCTGCTGAGTTTAGATGTCAGGGACTTAACTGAGAAGCAGCCATCTCCACTCCATTTCCAGTTCCATTCATCCTCATTATTAGTATCAATATTCTGACCCTGTAAAAGATCCAGCAGCTCCAAAACCCCATTCAATTCCCAGTCAAACAGGTCTCTTCTGAACTGAGGGTTTCAGACTACTGTGCTGTTGTAGAAGACATGAATCAGCCACTGAGACTTCTTGATTTGCAGCACACTGGAAAAGAAGGGGAAAGGCCTTGGATAAAGGGCTATCCAGACACCAGGGATCTTTCCAAAACTTCAGCCTATCACCTCTACCCAACTTGAATCTCACACCTTCAGGACCATTGGCAGGCTTTTAAGAATGCCTTTCCAAACTGAGCATCCCCAATTTGGGAATGGGTCCTGCGATTTCCAGTTACCCCAGTCCACCCCATATTTAGAGGCAATTAAACTTCTCCACCAGGAATTTCTTTCAGAGGCAAACCTCCAGCACCACTTACTAAGTAAGTGGGGCAGAATTTATCACCTTCAATTTCCTTAAACTCAGACCCCCCTCCTCCCCAAGCAAACAGACTTGATCCCAGTTCACAAGATGAATTTTTCTTTTCTCTTCCCATCCCTTCCAAAGGAAATTCCTCTGCAGATTTTCAAGCTTCTTAGCTACTTCAGCTGGGATAGGAAAGAGGGACAGGAAATAGGTGGGAAGGTTGGATGAGGATAGTTTTTTCTCCATTCTCTCAATAACTGGACCCCAGATAGCAGAAGAGGAGCATTTTGCCCCAAGAGGAAGCCCCAGGTACTTCATGGGAAAGAAGTCCACCTGACAGGCCAACACCCTAGCACAATCCTCCAAGTGTGAAACATGACCCACCGGAAATATCTCATCAAGCTAACTAACTGGATTCCTTTTACAAAAAGGTTGTAACTAGTGGTGACGTGTCCTTGTGTAGACATAACGGATAGCTCATGGGAGTGCTGTAGTGACTGAGATGCTTCAGCTGCTTGCCCTGGACTTGTTCGTGGGCCTGACTGCTGGGCTTGATCTGCGGACTCTGCTGGATCCCATCAACTGCCCCATCCTCGGCAGCAACCTTGACCTCAAGGTTGAAGCCTGGGTATTACTCCTTAAGCTTCTCATAAATCTCCCATGTAACATCATCTATGGGTAACCTGGCCCGTGCAATTAGGACCAAGGTTCAAAGTACTGACACACTTCTATATTTCTGTGTATCGGTACTTAAAAACATGCACTTTTATATTTCTCTTAGTTTTTTTTTTTCAAAAGTTGGTTTTTATATACATTTTTGTATTTATTTTTTATTAGAAAAGGGATTGCTGAAAACACCTGTAAACAGTTTCAGAATCCAAAAGATATGATATGATACGGCCGATACGTGGCGTATCATATTGATACTTTGAACCTTGATTAGGACTTCTTCAATGATTTTTCTTTCCTTGTTTAACCCATCGATGATCAAGCACCTTAATGGGTTGGGTTTGCAGTGTGGGGCTTATAGGGGTTGCTGAATTGAGGCACTTCTTAAGCATGGCGACGTGGAACACTTGGTGGAGTTTGGAAGTGGAAGGAAGGTCAAGACATAGGCCACTTCTCCTACTGGTTGTAGCACCTTGAAGGGCCCATAATTTTTAGGAGATAGCTTCTGATACGCTCTCTTCGCAATGGTGGACTGACTATATAGCCACTTCATCTGTGCTTGGGCCTTATGCAAATGGGCCTTTAAGGCCTTGAGGATTTCATCTCGTTCTGTCAAATAGGTATCCACTTTGGCTACCACTGTTGACCCTCCTCATAAGGTAGAAATAGAATACTTAGAGGTGGGCGTCCATAGAGAGCTTGAAAATTGGTCATGTCGGCTGAAGCATGGTATGAGGTATTGTACCACAGCTTGGCCCATGACAGCCATTTGGCCCACTGTTTGGACCGGTCACTTGTGAAGCACCTTAAGGTAGGTTTCCAGAGACCGGTTCACCACCTCAGTTTGACTGTCAGTCTGAGGGTGGTAATTGGTTGAATGGTACTCCATCTCCATAGCCTTGAAGTATTCTCCCCAGAATCTACTCGTGAATGTAGGATCCCTGTCAATGACTATGACCAATGGTGTTCAATGAATTTTGGCCACATCATTTACAAATACCCTGACCACTAGGGCAGCTGTGTGAGGATGAGACAGTGCTGAAAAATGCACGTACTTGGTGAAGTGGTCTACAATGACCAAGATGACCGATTTTCCTCCAGAGACGGGAAGCCCCATTATGAAGTCCATGGAGATCTCCCACACTTGTGGAGGAACTGGGAATGGTTGTAACAGTCCTGCTGGGGATTGGCTGTTATACTTGTGCTACGTAATGTGTAGGGAGCCTCTTATAAGTTCGAAAAACACCGGAGTGCCCCTCCCCCCCCTTCTGACTCATGAAATAAGCACATCAGTTCTGGAATATAGGTGGAAGTTGGAAGCAACACCATTCACCCCTTGTAAAAAAGAAAAAAAGAGTGGAGTTGATCACCTGGTATCCAGGAACAGAATTAGGATCCACGGCCCATGTTCTGGAATATAGGTGGAAGTTGGAAGCAACACCAGTCACCCCTTGTAAAAAAGAAAAAAAGAGTGGAGTTGATCACCTGGTATCCAGGAACAGAATTAGGATCCACGGCCCATGAGTCTTTGATGTGCATGAGGCCTTCGTCTTGCTGGGCTTCCTGTCGAATTGAATCTAACAGAGGGTACACCTGTTTAGGTAGGCCCATGTATTTCAGTTCTAAGAGCCAGGATAGAGCATCCGCGACCCAGTTTGTGGGTCCAAGCCGGTACTCGATCTGGTAGGCAAAGCCCATTATTTTATAGGCCCACTTTTGTTGATCCGGGTTTAAAGCCTATTGATCCAAGAGGTGCTTCAAACTCCGTTGATCAGTATGAATGGTGAACCTCTGGCCCAATAAGTAAGGCCTCCACTTGAGGACTGCTAACATGACTGCCATGAGCTAGTTCTTGTAGGTGGACTTGGTTTGGGCCTGGGCTGATAGTGCCTTACACAGCTCCCAATCCTGTTCCTGATGGTCAGCCTCAACAACAAACATTTTTGTGAAGTCTGGTAATGCCAAAGTAGGGGGCTTAGTCACCGTAGCTTTGAGGTCTTCAAAGGCCTGTTGGGCCAAGTCATTCCGATGGAAAGCCTCCTTGAGGTCTTTCTGTTGTATGTAATAAGCCTTCTAATTTAGCCTTTCAGTTTGTGGTTCTGAAATTATGGAATCAAACAGTGATCCATATTTTTATTCATGTAGTGTGGTTTATACTATGGGGGCAATAAGTTCTATTTGTTATCCTTAATTTCTATCGTTGCATCATTTTGTAATTATAGAGTCTTGATTGGTGGGGTGTCAAATGATTGACGTCCACCCTTAAAAGGTCATGGTATTGGTACAATTGCTGATTAGCCCTCTTAGGGACTGAATGGCATCAGATAAAGAAATAAAAAAGAACCTAGCTATTGTACATCAAGATAAATGTATTATGATACACCCTCATCTATTTTACGTCAACCATGTTTACTGATAATTGAGTTGAGTTGAGCATGAAGGTCCAACTAGCTTGCTGGTAAGGTCTCTGGCTGGTTGTAGTAATGACTTGGGATCAAACCCCACCTTTACGGGATTTTGGTGGACGGGGGTATTTACATTTGGGGGAGGGCCAACTCCTATTATGTAGTTTGAATAATGCTTAGTTAAGTTGAGTATGCGACTAATATATAGTCATGTTTCTTTTGTTTGTAGAGCCTCCTATATGAGATTATTGCTGGTCTTCGTAATGTGGGTACTGAGGCTGCCAGCTCATCATCAGCTCCTCCTAGTATTTCTACTACAAAATCTATAGGAGAATTTCTTTCTGAAATTGCACCGGTTGCAAATGTCTTGGTATGTTATGCAATTTCTGTTCATTAGTTTAATTTTACTATTATAATTTCTTTTCTTTCTTTTAAATGTTTTTTCCATTAACAGATTCAGGATTCCCTGCTGGTTGAAGATAATATGACTAATGATTTTGATAGGGTCAATGATGATGAATCACGACACTTGCAGGTGATTGTACATTTGATGCACCTTTTTTTTGTCTTCAATTGTTTCTTTTTGGTCCCATGTCTTCTGAAATTGATGTCCCACTTCCCCAATACAAATGCATTTGTTTGTACCTTAAGTTGTCTAGATTACAATATGATTTTTATTCCAGGTCTAGCTAAATCAAGGTCTCACTTCCGAATAGAAATCTGTGCTTCTTCATTCTTAAGTAGTTCGGAAAATTTGATACACATCAACCTTAAGCTCATGCCTTCGTTCTTTTTCTGTGATGCATTACAACTTAACAAGCCAAGTTGAAGCCATTTTGTTATTTCACTGACTTCCATACAGTTTTCAACAGTTTCTTATTGCATTACTAGTGTAGCTATATGTTCTATGATATCATAGTAATGTGGACTTCCCACAGTGCCTTTGTGGCTTCTCTAAACAGTGTAAAGAAAACCTCGTTTTTTATTGCATCATGATCTATAGGTATTGAGAATTTTTACTGTTTCTTGTTAGTATCTTATCTTTAGGTTGATGGTCATTTCTACTGTGGGTTCACCTTTTTTATTAGTAATAGGTCTCACATTACTTGAAAGGTGAGTAAGCTGTCTCTTTTATGGTAAGAGGACTCTGCTGGACTTTTTAGTGGTTCATATGCATGTTGACCTATCCTGTGAGAATTTTAATTCCTATGCGATGACAGGAAACATGAAATTTACAAAAGAAGTCAGTAAAGTACCTTCTATTCTATGAAGGCTAACCTTAAGTGTAAGTCTGCTTTTGAAAAGTTTTTGCCATTGCACATTTCCCAGGATAAGACAAGTGGGCAGAATGAGGAATGCTGCTCATATTCAAGTTCAAATCGAGAAAGTTGGGGAAGATGCTCTTCTCTAGGAGGCAGTGAAGAGGAATCGTCTTCCGCAGATTGCACCGGGAATGCTAACAACAAACATCTGGTATTTTCCTTTCTTCCATTCTACTGCTTTGTTCTCTATGAATAGCATATCCCCCAACACCCTCAGAAAAAGACGAAAAAGGAAAAAAAAACGGAGAAGGAAAAAAGAAATTGAATGCTTGGAACTTGTTGAAGATTTCTTCTTTCTCATAATCTTTTCCCCTGATCTTAACAGTGTGATGCTTATGCATCTTAGCTTTCAAAACAAGCATATAAATTGGAGTTGGAGTTTACATTCTTGTTTACAACGAAAGCTGGCATTGATTGGTCAGAAAAATAGAAACATAGTCTGTTGTTTATAGAAAGGATGCAAACCCTTAAATCAAGGCAAGAAACCTTAATGGAAGTTGGCATTGATTGGTCAGAATCAGAAATATAGAAAACTCTTGTTATGGTTCTCTATCCTGAGAAGTCCTGGTAAATTTTTGTAGGGATTAGACTTACGGACTGTGCATCTTATTTGAGTCTTGATACAGACCATGCAAGTTTTTGTACATGGGGCAAGCCTCCTTTATTTCATTATTGTCTTTGGTTACAAAGAAAGGGAAAAAGAAGAATCATCAAACATGTAACTGATAATTTTTGCTATCATAGTATGTGGATGTGCATTTCATCCCTAAATTGTAAGTTTGTATCTGAATGAAGTTATTCCATTTCACTGGTTTGTGTTTCATTAGGATTTTTTTTTCCTTGTGATTATTTCACAGATGACCTTGAAAGCACTTGCAACACCTCTTAGAAGAATACAAAGAAAATCATCAGAAATGCGGAAGGAGAAGAAGGTTCAAACCGCTCCAAAGAAGCCCAAGCGTGAGAAGTTTGAGAAGTTGGAGGCTTTAAGCCAGCGTATACGGCTTTGCATTCTAAGGCGGGTTAAGCATAGAAGGCATCGTTCCTCGTGACTGCCTTTGTACCATAAAATTTGTAACTGTAATTGTTTTCATTTTTCTTGTCTCTACCTCTTGTAACCCCCTCCCCCTCTCATTCTTGAAGGAAACAATAGGGATTGCTTTTGATTGTATTCAAGGGGGAACCCATGGTGCTGTGTATGTGTTTCTCAATATTTACTTGTGTTAAGGGAAAATGTTGGCATTTCCTATGCCGTTAAAGGAAGTGTTTGACATGCGGCTGTATTGGCATTGTATTTGCCTGGTAGGGCCCTGATTGCGTTAAAACATGTCCAAAAACATTGCCACTACTAGAATTAGTGATTGTCGTTTAGTGGTTGTAATATACAATGAATGCTGCGGGACTGATCTTTGGTTTCTTTGATATGTTTTTCATGTTCCATTTTCATTAGAGTTATAATGGTCAGATGGTATGCTGAAGTTATCCACAAAATGAGCAAGAGCATTTCCTTTTCCCCGTCTTCCATCTTTCATCCATAGTTTTCTTGACCAAGATGTTTAATTACTTGGCCCGTTTACTTTTTAGGAATTTACTTATCCGGGTAAATATTCATTCGGGTAACCATTTCTTGGCCTGGGTCTTTTTCCTCAAGTAAATAAAAAATGATTTTTAGGTTTTAGTCATAAAAACCATTATTAAAATGGGCAATTTTGTATCATCAAAGTGTTGACAACCCCCCTCCCGAGGTGGGAAAGTTATCCCACTAGGCACTAATCCACATGGGAGATGGATCACTTACCTGAGTAAATGATATTCAGGGAAAATATTTTCGTGAATTCCACATAAATCTGGAAAAAATGAGTATTTTGGTGACCGACTTTACCCTTTCCCAAAATCAAAAAGAAAAAGGGCCCTTAGATGTTTGACCACCATTGGATGAGTCAGGTGGTGTCACATTTTTAATGTAATACCAAATAGCAAACCAAATCGACTGAGATGAAACCGAAAATTTTGGTTAACCAAATCAGTCGGTTTAGTTTCAGTTCAGTATTTCTAAAAAATTGAAGATACCAGTTTGGTTTTGGTTAACCAATATAAAAAAATCGACAGTTAACTGAACCAATTGGTATACATGCATTTCTTATTTCTACATATATGTATATTATATATTTTTTTATTTTTAGTTTTTTATTATATATTTATATATTAATTTATAATACATATTATAAATATAAAAAAGTAAAAAAAAAAAACAAACTGGTCAATTGGTTACCGGTTTTTCAAAAACCGATAGTACTAACTTGGTTTCAAATATAAGCCCATGGTTCGGTTATCCAAATTGTGAGCACCCCTAATCCCAAGTTGTTTTGCCCTTGGCCCTTGACAGCTTACCCACTAAATTTCACTATTTAAGACGGTCAGACCATACAAGTTTTTTTTTTTTTGCTAAAACGACCATACAAGTTCTAATAGGTGTATAATTATTGCATTTTATGAATTGGATGCTCTTGAAAGAAGAAAGGCACGGAAATAGAACAATTCCTCTGCCAAGCAATGTTTTAACCATCCCGGAGGCAAAAACAGTTACAGGAAAACGGTTTGATCATCTAGGTTGAACGGGTGAACGTGAAACCATGTCATATTAGCAATATGAATATACATATATTTGTAAACATGTATTTTATCAATAAATAACGTATAATATAATTATGTTCATGTAATACATGTATTATTTTATATTTATGCTTTCTAATTCAATTTTTATATTTTTATTTATAAAAATATTAAAAAATATGATTTGAAACCATAAGAGTTTTTGTTTTACAAAATTAACAGGACAAAGCACGTACATCTTAAAACACAAATCTCTATAAATTACCCAAAAATAAAAAAAATCATCACAATCAGACGTGAGTGCAAAATTATGACCTACAGAAATTTGCACACATTTAGTGTACAACCTGTGATCCAATCACTGGGTCAAACTAATCAATGGTCCAACCACCCAAGGGCCAGGTCAGACGGTTTATAACCAGATCAACAATTTTTTACCAGCTTCTGGATTTTTCCAAAACCAAACCCAAAATCTTAGCAGGTGTCACTTCAAACGATTCAACAACCGGGTCTCATACACGAATCTGGGAGATAGCGAACTTGGATCTACCGCATAAAGCTGTCAAATTCCCCGTTCGGGAGTTTAATTTGACGCAAAATTCTGAAATGGTTGAGTATAAACGGACGGCATAACTTGGATCCATCGCATAACCTGTCAAATTCCCGTTAGGGTTCTATTTCTATTGATGTATGCATCTATAGTATGTGATGGAGAGAAAGAACAGTTGGAAGGTCAAAATGGCCTTCTTCAACCCAAGTATGAAAATAGCATAAAAAACGAACACCCAATTCTTTGACACGATTATCACACTAATCCATAGACTACATTAAAAAACTAAAGCAGCCCTGAAGTGCAAATACCCGACACACAAATTAGTCTCATGGAACACTGCCCGAAATGTTTTCAGATGCTCCTCATCATCAAGGATGCCCTGGAATAAAGATCAAAATGCTCTGTATTGCAGATGCGCAGAGCCCAAGCTTGAAACAATGTGTTTGAGAACCAACCCCAACTAAGCACATTCTGGGCCTTCACTGACTCGCTGCTTCTTCACTACCCTCTCACCTGAGCTCTCACCTGGGGATGAACTCTTGCTGGCAGAGGCATTCTTGGCTTGGGGATGTTCCTTGGAAGCATCAACTTGGGCAGGGGTCTCAAGTTCTTGATTGGGGGAGTTGGAGGTGGGAGCAGAATCTGATGCAGTGGGAGAAGGGGTACATGCTTCAGTCTTCTCAGATTCTAACAAAGGGACAGAAGTGACTGCACCAGATGCTTCTGCAAGAACATCACTAGAGCTCTTTTGTTCTTCAGTTATCTTTGGGGGTTTACTATTGTCTTCTTTTCCTACCTCCAGTTGCCTCTGGACCTGTTGTACTTTGAACATAAAAAAATAATAAATCAACGGACAGGTGCTCTACATGTCCAGACATGATTCAACAGCGTCAAGGTTGAAATTGAATACTCGAACACCACACAAACACCACATGCAGAGGCTCAAAGCTTGAAATTGAAGCAAATGAATTTTCTCTAAAATCTGAATGTAAAAATTTATATTATGCAATGAGGGAATATTCGAATATTTTTAACTACCACCAACGGAATACGACAAAATCAAGAACAGTGTTGTTGAAAATGGTTCCCTAATTTAAGTACATAATCCCCCCCTATTTCTGCCACATGATCCAAAACCACTGATAAGGAACCCTCTGGATTGACCACCTGTTCAATCCTCCAGTCAAAGTCAAAGTCAACCCATTAGAGAGACCAGAAGAACATGCGGAGCCCCAAACTTACCATATGAAAGATTTCTGTCCCGACTGGCAAAACCAGTTTCCATTGTAACGCAGACTCTTCATAGATACATTGTCTCACGACGATGGCAACAGGGCAGGTTTGGGGAGGGCTTAGTAAATTCTAGACCCCACCCACCTCCCTAAACCTCCCAACCCATACCTTCCCAAAACCCGTAGCAGTTGGATTTTGAGAATCCAAACCCTACCCGCACATGAAAATGCAAAACCCTCCCTGCATTCAATGGTAGGGCGGGTCGGGTTTAGACCCACATCTAATTTCCTATTATTTGCTGTTATACATAAGCAATAAATAAGTAAAATAACACAAATAAAAAACAAAGTTTCCAATTATTTGATTAAAACATGTAAAAAAACACAAATTATCAATTATCCTTCACTTAAAATTCAAGATATTATTAAATTCGGCACCTAATACATAAATTTTATATGCTTTCCAAAAGTATGTGGGTTGGGGAGGTTGGATTTAGCCTATATTGTACCCTACCTGTACCCCATACAGATTGTAGAATCCCAAAATCTGTCCCCACCCCAAAACCCATCGTTCAAGCAAAAACACCTACCCTGCTAGGGCGAGTACCCACTGGGTAGGGTAGAAATTGCCATCCCTACTCGCAAGGAATAGTATACTCAGTGATTTAAAAGGCGCACCTCAGGCACACAGGCGAGGCACATTTTAGGGTAAGCACCTCGCCCAGGTCCTAGGTACAGCCCATTCACAAGGTGCACGCCTGGTGTGCCTTTTGAAATTTTGCCACTTTTTCCTTTTTTGAGTTTGGCGGCTGGGTTGGGGTCTCCGCCCCCGGACCCCTGTGCCACGCCCCTCGAGGCCAGTTCGCTTGCTCACCGAAGCTTCGAGAACCCCCTATTTGGTAATGTTGTCCATTCATTCATCCTAATAAAATATCTTCTTAACAACAATTAAAACTATAAAATCATTATTTTTTGTGTGAAAGCTAAGAATTTAAGGCCCTAACATGGACTTGTTTGGGCTTGCCTCGAGGGGCATGGCACAAAGGCGGCTCGTAGAATTAGGAATGTAATATGTCACATTAGCTACTTGATGCAATTGAGAAAAAAGAGATTGTGGGTTTTATATGCTTGAAAATGTTTTATATGTTTGATTTCATTTTTAAATTCTCAATTGAATATGCTTTACATATTATGTTTATGTATTTTAATTTTAGATAATAGGTTTTTTAAAACATTTATTTTAAAACTTAAGTTTATATTTTTATTAATATTATATTTTATAATTTTTTTTTATTTTTTAGCTTTTTTTAATTGTGTGCCTTGCCTCAAAAAGGCGCGTGCCACTCCTTGCACCTTTTGCTTTTAAAACACTGGTTATACCTACCATATAGTCTAACCCTAAGGGTATCTTGAATGCCATATCAATTGTCCATATACCCGAGGGCATCTGGAACACCATCACATCTCAATTCTCAAGGTCTTCAAGGCCAAGGTACCTTAGTCCCAAGTCAAGCACATCATAGATGTATCAACTCCCCCCTCACCCTCTTTCATGCAGAAAAATTAAAGAATTCTTGAAAGCCTTCTGTTTGACTATTTGTGAATGCTACATGGCTTCCTTGTGGCTTAGGTTTTGGATCTCAAAGATGAGAGGGATTTTGAATTCAATTTGGATTTTGTCATGGGTGTAGAGGGGGGTAGAATGCAAGTTTGCTTTGTCTTTCCTTTTTCATTTTCCTTTTTGGAGACTTCAGATCATTCTTTTGTGCACCCTTATATTTAATGGTGTACTTTGATTACTTACAAAAGGGAAAAGAGAAAATTTGACTTTGAAAATGCCGGTAACAAATTTAAAGAGACTTGCCTCCAACTGCTCGTGCAGACGCTTTTGCACCTCAGCCTGCAGCTTGAGAGTGTCCATTTTTTGGATCTGACTGCCAAAAAATCCCCACATCATCTCAGACATGTCTCTTTAACAAGCAAAAAAGCAGTAAATGTGTTGACAAACTACAACCATCCAACCCTTTGTTCTACTTGATAATTTGGGATGTTATGAAGAACACAAAAGGTAACGGGAAACATCTCATGATCAATACAGTAGTACCTGGATGTGCACCAATGTAGAGCCATGGTAGGGACTTTCAAGGTGTCAGTTTTCCTAAACTTTAAAGTATTTTAAGATCATTTGCTCACAGAAATGTATGTTACACAAAAAAGAAAATACACTTCTACTTACGAGGAGCCTTCTGTTAGTTGAACCAAAGCACGTGCTTCTCTCCCCATTTTTCCTACATTTACAATACAAAATTAATTCTTCCACAAGTTTTTCATGTGAACACATACTTGAGATACTACTATTACTATGGAAAGAGCTACCTAATTCACTTTCAAATAACTTTTTTAATCAGTAATTTACTTCAAATTAATAAAAGAATGTTCTAGGTCAGAGATACATACCATGAAGTTCTGGATGGTGTGTTGCAAGACGATATTTCTGGATGCAATATAAAATAGAGTTCAAACACAGGTAGAAATATAATGTAAGTAATAAACACATGAAAGAAAGGATGTTTCAAGGATGGTTGTGTATAATTACCTGTAAGTGGCTTTTGACATGGAATGTAGTCAAACCTAATACACCCATTGCCCTGAGAACACCTTTAGGAGTGGCCTCTGTGAGTATGAAAAAGATAAAAATGAGAATATGAAAAATGGCTAAATAAAAGTCCTCATAGTTAGACTCCTTCTGATAACATGGTTGGAATTCTTTTCTTTCTTTCTTGAAAAGCTTGTTCATCCATGTTATTAAAGAATTACCACAATCCCCTTCCCCACCAGAAATCTACATTTTTGGGTACTATGTACTACCAGAAAATCTATTTGGTAATTCCATAAAGTAAATAATTCACAAAACTATCTAATCATTTCTCAGATTCAAGTTGCAGTAAATTGACTCACAAAATGAAAGGAAAGAAAACCATGAACAGGACTTCTCAAAAAGAAAACCATAATGGAGTCTGGACACCAAATTCCAGATTCTGAGATGTTGTCCTCTGAAACAGAAGGTGGGCTATGGTGCAACAGTTGGGTTGCTCCATTGCAACCTTTGTGACCAGGGTTCAAATCTTGGAAACAGCCTTTTTTATGTGCAGGGGTAAGGCTGTGTATATCTGTCCCTCCCCAGACCCCACATTGGTGAGAACCTTGTGCAATGGGCTATCGAGATCTCATCTCAAGATGTCTTCTAAAACACCTTTCTAGTCCACCATTGGGATTTCTATGCCATGCATCTAGACTTTTGAAAAAATACAATTTTGTACTGATTGACTTCACGATCACTTCCAACATCTACCAAGCATCACACATGGGACATCACATTCACAATATACCAAACTCAAATCAGATGGGCTTTGGTTGAGATAACTCACTGTCTGGACCACCAAGTTTTGCCACAGCATCCACAAAGCGTTCGTGGAGCTCATGTGTCCAACGCAACCGTTGCCTGGTGCTCAGAATTGGGCTGTTCTTGCTACTGTTGCTAGTTTCAATAATGCTCCCTCTGCTGCTAGATCCCATCGCACTGTCAGTGCTATTTAGATGCTGGCGAGGAAGTAGCGCATTGCTGCGAACAAGACTTGAACTAGAAGTAGACTTTGGTTGATGCATTTACCATCTACCTATGAATAAGGAACTTAGATTTATCACATCCATGAAGATATATTGTACAATAAACTGTCAATAGCTATTGTATATTGTATGTATGCATACAGAGACACCCACACAGAAACACTGTCACCTTTCCCCAATGGCATCTAACCGCATCGACCATATTTTTATGCATCAGTATATGTTTGCAGAAATATAATATCAGATGAAGAATACCCAGCTGCTGTATCCCAGTGACATCAGATTTTTCTGAAGCTATGTTACATTAACACTTCAAAGTGAGCGCTTTATACATATTGATAAGTGATGACACTGATATTTACATTGAAGCTGAAGCAAGTCTCAAACATGGTAAAGTTTAATATAAATGAATTTACAATACTTGGTAGTTTAGTATGTGTATAACTAATTATGAATTATTTTCATTGTCTAGTATTGTCTGCATTGACATATGCTTCTAGGTTTAATCTGTTTTCTTTTCTAACAGATAATCCATTACATAAATAAAATAAAACTAAATTATTATTTTTTATTATAAAGATAAACAATTAAAATTAACAGATTTAATCTGCATTGACATATGCTTCTAGGTTTAATCTGTTTGAAATATTGAAATTAATGGATTTAATATGCTGTTGATTTTTTTGAGGGTAGAATAATGTTTATTTTTAGGAATAATGAACTGTCATGCTTAATTCCTTCAGAGGAAAATTAATGTAAAGATCAGTGCTATTATATGCATGCTGATTAGTATATAAAGCTATGGAACTAACCAAGAATTTTTTTTATTGTAAAATTCTATAGCCTAGACAGGTGCCTGGGTGACTACATAAACCGCTATCACTTAGAATTGGCTATATGCCTTGATAACTATGAGTTTGACACCTCAGAACCATCAGTTATCTTGACATAATCCCAATATCCTTGTCAGGTTGGTCGGAAGTGACGAACAAAATAAAGGGAAGGCCTGGTGCTATTAAACATAAGAGAATCTCAGGGAGTTTGGTTTTGTTTTGAGCTCTTTCATACTGTTTAATACTAAACAAATTCACAGGTATCGATCCTCCTTATGTCCCATGGCGAATTCATTTGTGCAAATGCCCTGGGCTTGTGTTCCATGCTCATAATAACACTAGTTATTTCCAGATTCTCTAACTCAAGCCCAAACTGGAGAACTAGCACCACCATGACCACTGGACAACAAGAGCATGCATCATGGAGAGTTATGATCAGTACATCTTGGCAAAATCGAGGAAATTCATAAGTTTATGCGATCTAAGACTAATGACACATAAAAATCTAGCCCAAAATAAAAAAAAAAAACACTAAATGGCTTTAAACTCATCAAATGCCTGGGACCAAGAAAACAAAATCCAAGAATAAAGCGTTTCATCAATATACAATTCCCAAAAACAACTTTCTGAAAAGCAAAGAGAAAAGAAAAATATTAAAAAAAACAAAGGCCTATAGTACATAGGACAAATGCACGTGTACATTCATTTTCAGCTTTGGTTCCTTGATTAACCCTCAAGTAGGTTTTTCCTTGATGAACTATACACACACAATAATAATAATAATAATAATAATAATAATAATAATAATAATAAATAATTAATTAAATAGCTCACATGTTTGGTGTCTCCATTCCCAAATATGCATGGAAATGAAAACAGAAAAGAATCTGTAGAAGAAACCTAATATTTCTAAAACTAAAGGGAAGAGCAAAATCCTATTTCCTAGAACATCATAGACCAAAGCCCCTTTGGAATTACAATCTAATGTTTTTTCCACTAAAACAAGCTCATAGTAAACCATGTCACTAACAGTTGAAATTTACAAATTGGCGTCATGAGTTGGTAGGAATAGGATTCCAAAGCGAATAAGAGAAGATCCAAAAGTACTTAATATAAATCTTCCACCAAAAACCCACTGAGAGTCTTCCAGGAAAGAAATCCCACTTTCTGGATTCAAAGTTTAGCCCAGGCATGCAATTTCCGATTAAAACGACAAAAAACCATATTACAAACAGATTAGTCACACAAAGTTGCCTCATAAATTGATATTACTAGGGTTTCAAAACCAGAGGTAAATGATAATCCCCAAACTACATCAGCAAATGTATATAATAAGTAAATAAGACTCAATAATCTTCTGAGGTAAAGAAAAACCAAACTTATAAATTTCAAAGAAAAAAAAAAATTTCCTATCAAAACAACAAATAATCCACGACACTATCTCTAACAGCAGAAATCTACAAGTTCATTTCATAGATTGATACTACTAGGGTTTCAGAAAAAACGAAAATTCGCAAACTTCATTAACACTTACCACAGGCAAACAACTTTTCAACCAAACCCAAATCATCTATTCTCGGGAACCAAAAACCTAGATGCGAATTCAAACACACACACGACCTTCCACTCAAATGCAGAGAATCTAAACTCTAAAGATCAACCAATTCAAACACGAAGAAAACGCAGATCAAGAAACAAAGAACAACTGGGAAAACAATAGAGAGAGGAGAAGGGAAAAGAAGAAGAAGAAAGTAAAAGAATCGTTACCCAGATCGAGAATCCTGGAATTCGTCGGATGATAGAGGTGCTCGGAGAACCAAAACCTGAGTTTCAGAGGTTTTGCCAAGACGGGTAGCCGAGATTCGGTGCGAAAAAGGGCTCCCCGGAAAGAAGCTTAATTTATTTAACACGCGTAAGAATATAGCTGTATCTACAGTGTTCGTGTAGATTCCGTACGCTCACCGTCAGATTTTGATCTTGTTCCCCATGAATGGGTCCAGATTTTGTGTAACGTGGATCCAAAGAGTCCTGAGCCTTTGATCGAGGGTTAGTTACATGGACCACCATAATGAGGTGGTTCTTATTTGCTGTGCCATTCAAGAATCGTACGTGTCATTAAAAAGCGGGTTCAGAATCAACGGTCGGGGTGAACAGTCCACAACACATGAAGTGATCTGAGTCATCTGACAATCTAGGGATCCGATGCTTCGTCGGTCCTACCGGAGGATGCAAATCCCTAGGACGTTTCAGATCAACGGTTCAATTGTCAGAGATAAATGTTATTAGGCAAAATCCCTTTGTCCTCTTGTGATTCGGCATCTCCGTGACGGACACGGCTCGTTATGCTAGCAGTGCACAAGGACAAATTATCCTTGGCGGAGTACAAGGTGGGCCCGTATTTGCCGAGGCATTACAACTGTTGGATGAGAACTTTTGGTTTTTGAGATGGCAATTTTCCCCCCTCCCCACGGAGACCCAATGGAGATTGTTTTGACGAGGCGAAGACAAAGACGGGGATTAATAAGAATTTTCTATCAAAGTTGGGGCGGGCAGGGAGGGGATGGAGATTGAGGTCCCCGCCCGCCCCGACTTTATTTTAAAGTAAACTTATTTTTTAACAGTGTTCAAACCACAACAGAACGAGGACTGTGGATTTTAATGGCAACAACAATGGTGTTGACGGAAAGTTTCAAGCATCGAGTATTCAGAGGAAAGTTGATATCTATGTCTAGGGCTTTTCATCTTTCCTTCTTGAATGCCGATGACAGAATCGCTTTTTATTTTCTTTTTAATTCCAACAAATAGTAATGTTGTATGGATGTTTGGAAGTCTTTTCCTCTGTATCCATTGAGTATTTCTTTTTCTTTTTTATTATTTTTTTGTGCTATTTTACATTTGTTGTTTGAGTTAACTTATATTCGTTGTTCAAAAAACTCCAACCATTAATGGGAAGATAAAGTCTTCTTGCGGTTGTGGCTTTGGATTTGCAAGACAAACCCAAGACACGAGGCTATCTTCTTCTTCTCTTCCATGTGAATCTTTTTCTTCATACAAACAAAAAATCTAAAGCTATTAACTCAAATCACAATCCCATTCTCTTGGACACCCTACCCACTTGTATGCCTGGGAAAAAAACCTTCCATTTTCTCCCTATGTGGGCAGACCATGCAGCATGCGAAGAAATCATAGTTAGAAATTGGAACAAACAACCCCCTCGCTCTACAACTTTCAAAATTACAAAAATACTAAAGTTCATCAAAAGCGAGCTAAAATCTTAGAACAAAATAACTTTTGGTGACATCTCCCAAAGCAGCAAGACCAATCTGGTACCTTACAAGAAGAACTTCAAGGTTTGGAAAGTCGGTACAATTGTTGGTTAGCCTATGAGGAGGAATTATGGAGATTGAAATCAAGAGAATTATAGCTCAAAGAAGGAGACAGGAACGCCTAATACTTCCATCTCCAAACAAAACACAAGAGAAGATGGAATAACATCGAATGGTTAAAATTAGGAGCCCAATCTTGGATCTTCGGGAGAGAACAGATAGGGAAGGCTTTCCAAGAGCACACCCTTAAAATAAGTGGACAGTCCGGGGACTTCAATCCTAACTCTCTGGACAGGCTGATCCAACCGGTCATCTCAGCATCAGAGGGAGATCAACTTATTCACACACCAACAGAAGAAGAGGTCAAAAAACTCTCTTTCAAATGAACCCTCAAAAGGTGTCCGGGCTTGATGGTTTCACTCCCTTCTTCTTCCAAAAGTACTGGCACATACTAGGAAGCGACCTAACACAACTCATTGTAAATTTTTTTCACAGCCAACACCTACTTACAGAGCTAAACCATACCCACCTAGTCTTCATACCAAAAAAAGTAGGGGCAGGATCAGTAGATCAATACCGTCCAATTAGCCTCTACAATGTGGTCTACAGGGTGCTAGCAAAAGTAATGGCTAACAGGCTCGGACATCTTATTCCCAAGATATTGCCCCAAACCAGGCACTCTTCATCAAAGGCAGAAACATTGCCGATAATGTAATCTTAGCCAAGGAGATAACCCACAAAATCAAGCACTAGAAGGGGAAAACCAGATGGGCAATGTTAAAAGTCGATATGGCCAAAGCTTTTGATAGAATGGGGTGGGAATTCCTCATCCAAACCCTAAGAAAGTTGGGGTTCCCAGAGAAATGGTGCAACCTTGTCAATCAGTGCATCACCACTATCACCTACTCAATAAAACTAAAAGGGAGCCCTCTTGAATTATTACATACTAACAAGGGACTCCAGTAGGGGGACCCCCTATCACCCTATCTATTCATAATTGGAATGCAGGTGTTAACAAAACTTTTGGAGAAGGAGGCTACGAAAGGCAGGCTGCAAGGCATAAAGTTAGCCAGGCATTCAAAACCCCTTTCCCATCTCCTGTTTGTTGATGATTGCCTCATTGTCAGTAAAGCTACTCTAGATTCCCTCCTTGTCAAACCAACGCTTCTCTAATTTGACCAAATAGTTGGCCAACAAATAAACTTCAACAAGTCAGGCATTATTTTTAGCAGGAACACGCATAGAACTCATCAGAGGCTCATGGGCCGTCTAGTAGGCATGAAATTAATGCAACCTAGAATAAAGTACTTGGGCGCTTGGATGGATGAAGCAAGAGGAAGCACTGGCCCTCATGCAAAAATTCTTACAAAAACAGAAAGCCAATTGGACACTTGGAAAACTAAAGTGCTCTCTCAAGCAGGCAGAACTACCATGCTAAAAGCAGTCGCCCAGAATATACCTATCTATCAAATGTCCACATTGTTATTCCCAAAGAAGACTTTGAAGAGACTGGACCAACTCCAAAGAAATTTCTAGTGGTAGGGTGAAACAAGCAAGCAAGGAAGCCACAATATCCCTTGGAGCAGGATTTGAAAACCTAAATCTAAAGGGGGGCTAGGCCTCGGGAAAGCAGAACCAATGAACAAGGCATTTTTTGCAAAACAATTTTGGCGGCTGCTAACAGGAGAGCGAAACCTGTGGGAGGAACAAATTCAAGCAGAATACTTAAGGAACAAGTCCATCTTTAAAGTCCAACCAGGGAGATCTCACTTGTATTGGTGGCGAAACATCCTATGTATCAGAAATAGTCTCACACCACATCTTTGTTGGAAATTGGGGAATGGAACTCGCATAAACTCTCATGATGATCCTTGGATCTCAAGTCTTCCCTCCAATAAACCCCAACCCCGACAACTACAGGACCCTAGTATTAGAAATTGGGTGGTTAAAGACTTCATCACTTCTTAGGGGGTTTGGAACTCCCAATTGTTATACCATGTCTTCATAGATCCATCAGCTGAAGCTATCCTAAACATCCCTCTGACCCCACAAAGCCAAGAGGACAAGCTTCTTTGGAAAAGATCAAAGGATAGGGAGTACTTGGTTCGATCGGTTTACAGGAGTTTCTCAAATTCTGAAACCGTGGGTCCCTCTCTAGAACAAATCAGGTGGTCAAAATTATGGACCACAAAAGCCCCCCTTCAATGTCAACTCTTTGGATGGAAAGTTTTAATGAGCGGCGTAAAAATGAAGCAGTCAATTTGGTTCCTAAGACACTCAGGGGACTCCTTTTGTGTCCTTTGTGGCATTGCACTGGAAACACAGGTGCATCTCTTCTTCGAATGTCCCCTAGCAAGGGCAGTCTAGCTGTCAGCGTAAATTGGCTTTAACCTAGAAGCTTTCACCCTCTCAGGAACACCAGACTTCCTATCTTGGTGGATTGAAAGGAACCCTGAAAAGAAAAGCCTCACAGACTTCTCCTTGGCTAGACTGTTAGCCATCTTGAGGGCTATGTGGGATCACAAAAATGAAGCAACCTTCAAAGGAAAGTCCCCGGACCCCCTTGAAGTTATAAGAAAAGCCAACATGTATGTTCTAGATACAAAAGTTCAAAAATGGTTTCAGTTTCACCACCAATTTGAACAAAATGACATACTCACCCACAATCTACCCCTCGCATCTCACTCCATTGTGATAGTTGCTGGATCCTAGAATCCAACAACGACTTCAGCCTTCATAGGTTTATATATAGTCTCCTACACACACAATGTTTGCTTTGCAGAAGGACAATAATGCAATGCCATTAACTCCTTAGAAGCTGAGCTCTGGGCAATCATCCGAGGCCTGAGAAGACTTATCTTGTTGGGTATCAACCATGCTATCATTTTGTCGGATGCGAAAGAGATCTTGCAGAAACTCAAGGAAACCAGAGTAGACACAAGGTGCAATGAATAGGCGCTGAACGAGCATATCAAATTCCTTCTCCCTTTTTTTGTGGAACTTAAAAAAAATTATGTAAACATGAATGATGTAGGCCCAACTCACGATATAGCAAAAAGGGCCAATATAAATAGATCTTACATTCTAACTCCTAAACCCCTCCCCCCAAGACACAACTCATACCTCAACATGAGGGGTCTTCTTTTGTATCCTTAGCTTTCTTTCTGTGCAATGGATCTCTTTGGTTACAAAAAAAAATGCTTCCTGAAGAACTTTCTGTACATCCAATCAAAGAGTGCCATGTAAGCACTCTCTTGTGTTAAATTTTCACATGTGTGAGTTAGAGTAACAGACATTTCAAACGTATTCATTATTTTTAGTATATTAAAATTTTAAAACAATTAAAAATTATGGCTAAATTTTTTTTCCTATTTGATTCAAATATAAAACAAGAAACTTAAACAATGGAGAATAAGACTTCCGCCTTGACTTTTGATTCCAGGAATTAAATGCTAAAAGGCTGAGACGATTCTCCGACTGATAAACTAACTGGAATCAATAATCAAACAATGGAGAATAAGAGTTCTGCCTTGACTTCCGATTTCCAGGAATTAAACGCGTGAACACTGAGACGATTCTCCAACTGATAAACACGTTCTTCTTCAGCACCCCTCTTTAGAGGCTTTCTTTCTCTTTTCTCCTTCAGTTGCATTTTATACAGAGCATCATTGACTGGTTTCTGTTTTAACTCCAAAAGGATTTCTCCTTGGTTTTCTTTCATGGGAAGGAAGAGTAGGAATAGAAGAGTCAGATCTTTCTCGAAGCTCGACGATCGGTGGTTTTACTTTGAGTAGAATTAGGAAAAGCAGAGGTAAGTCATTAAGCGTCTTTTCTTCGACATATTTGCAAAAATATATTTCAGATTATTTTCTGTAATCTTAACTTTCGATGGTTGATCACGGTTAAGATCGGTTTTACTTGTTGTTTCTATGAACTTATACTAAAAGTAGGGAAGACGTTTGAAACGTCTGTTACTCTAACTCACACATGTGAAATTTTAACACAAGAGAGTGCTTACATGGCACTCTTTGATTGGATGTAAAGGTCTTCAGGAAGCATTGTGTAGGAAATCCGGACTCATTAAATCAGGGGAAACGATAAGCGAGAACCATATTTTAGCATCCGCAGGAGGTGCCTTGGCCTTGGGCTTCTTCAGTCCAGGCAATTATACCAAGCGGTATCTCGGTAGATGATACAATAACATTTTCGTGTCCGTTCTGCAAGTACTTGGCTTGGGAGCAGATCCTGAGCAAAGTCAAGTGGTTGATGCATTAGTACCCAGATGAGGAACTGAGCATAAACATGATGCATCAGTACCCGACTAAGTGCTTATGACATAGCAGAGACGAGTGTGAATGTGACGAAGGACGACCAAGCAGTTCCGGTGATGATTTTCTTATTCTCGGGACCGAGAGTTGGGATTATGAGCTTCAAGATTAGAGGTGTAAATCGCCCGGCACGAACTTGGACCAGCCCGGCATGGCCTAACACGATGGTCCACGGGCCATGCTAGGCCTAGGGTTTAAGGTCCATGGGCCAGCATGACACAGCACGACCGAGCGGTCCGTGCTGGCCCGCAAGCCGCGGGCGACACGACCCATATATATATATTTATATATTATATAGTTATATAATATTATATAAATTATAATTATATAATAATATATTAATAAAAAAATATATATTTTTTATTTTATTATACTAATTTATTTAATTATTGTATATATAAGCAATTGTATACACAAAATTCATATAAAATTAAAATTTTAAGATTTTTTGTCAATTTTTTTTAAATAAATAGCTTTGGTCCAATGCTTGGCCTGACCTAACCCAAGGCTCGGCCCACGGAACGACACGGGCCTGGGCCGTGGGCCGTGCTGGGAGGACCCCCAAAGTTTTCACCAGGGAGGGGGCACGGCCCTTAACGGCCCGCGGACCAGCACAACACAGCTTGCACTTTGCGTAGGCCTCCTGCGGGCCATGTCGTGCCAGCTCGACATGTCCCACTTTACTCCTCTATTCAAGGTGCGGGTGGAGAGGTTGGGAGGTGAACGTTCATGACCGGTGCCAAAGGTTTCAGGTATACTGTTCAACGAGTACATGTCGGAGTTGGTTCACAATTGGCACAGTGGTTGTCGTGGTGTTACTCATACGTCGAAGTAGAGCTCATACTGGACCACAAACACTCTCTCTTTCTCAATTTTTATATTTAAAAATATTTTATTAGTCATAAAGCTTCAACCGGTTGTAGGTGATGGCCTATTGAGCATCGTTTGACATGTCAAAATTTTAGTGGACTCGGAAAGAAAGTCCCTCCGAGTCCAAATGCACTGGATCCAGAGTCCCACCAGTGGGGGTGCGGGGGCAAAGCCCTCTACAGTAGTATGAATCCGATTCATATTCAGCTTATGGATTTAACCCAAATGCTAAGAGTTATGTATTTTGGGGTTTTTCTCTTGTAGCCTTTAGCTTGTGAGAGAAGTCGAATGACTTTGGGTGTATTTGGGGTTTTAGGCTTTTTTTGTGAATGAGGTGATGAATGCACAACTTTGTGTTTTTCTCCATTGTTGATTTTATAGTGAATTTTTGCTCCTCCTTTGCCCTTAAATTTGATTAACCAATACATTTGATTTTTTAAAACTGAATCGATCAATTTAATTAATTGAATTTTACGATTTTTTATTAACACTTCTAGCTACAATGCTAGACTGATAGGATGGATCACATGTATTAAAGTGAAATTCTAGCATCAACTATAAAAAAACTAGCAGGGACCCATGCAATGTACGGGAAAATCTGAATTGGTTACCGAGAAACACTGGGATGAGAAAGGAAAATTTTATATTCTCAATTTGGGTACCTGTGTTTGTTTGTTGAGACATTATCCCATAGAAATTACTTTCCAGTGTTTGGTTGATAAGAAAATTTTGCAGGATGTTTGATTTTAGTGAACTTAGTATCCAACTCACAACACAACCCTACCCTATTTATGGGATGACATGGAAAAATATTATTTGATTCTTGCCACATGGCATGCTGGCATGGTTATATTAAAAACATGTGCATTGAGAAGATTTGATGCTAATTGAGTTTTATGTTACGGGGTTAGAATAATACATTAAAGCAACAAAAAACACACATAAACCAAACATATTAAAGCAACAAAACACATTAAATAAACAATATTCAATAAATAACATGACAAGCTTAACACAGGCTGATTGAGGTTCAACAATATGTTTTTCCTCTATTTTAAATGGGGAAATTGACACACAAACTTGGAATGGGTAGTGTTAATGGGTGGAAAACGATCGAAACTATGGTCAATCCAAGGAAACAGTGGGAGATACATCAGATCTTGAATGAATACCTGTATTCACGTCATATCTAGAACACCAGTTAAATAGCAACGGATTTGGATCGAGCACATGGATTTTCTTGATCTGTAACACTAGGGTTAAACTAGGCACTAACACACCAGATTAGGATAAGGGATGACTTCTTTCTACTTGTTGACGGTGAAAAAAATCATCCGACTGACCATGATTAAAGGTGCAAGATTTTGAGAGGCCAATGGAGAGGAAATCAACGAAAGTGAATGAAAATGGTACAAAAATAAATGGAAAATGTGAGAGAAAGTTGGATCTATACTTACCGTCGCAAGAAATTGTCGAAAGTGTCGTTGGAGAGCTTGTTGTTGGAGGATGCACAATAGAAGACGAGTGCCTAAGTGTTGGTGGTCTAACAGTCTCGATAGATTTTCTTAGTATACTCGATCTATTTTTCTCTTCTCAACAAGGTCTCACCTTTTGGTATGACCCCGTGTTCTCACTTTTGGCAACCCGTGTCCCTTTATTTTCTTGGGTTTCTATCAAAACAAATATGAGAAAGGTGGAATATTCCACCAATATTCTTCCCATCCCTTTCCTTTCTCACAAACCAAATGTACCAAAAAGGAAGAAGAAGAAAGGAAAGAAAGAAAGAAAGGAAAGGAGGGAAGGAGGAGGAGGAGGAGGAGGAGGGAAGAAGAATGAAGAGGAGGAATCGACCTTCACCGACGATGATGATAGCAATGACAACTATAGCGATGATAGAAACATAGATCTTATATCTATCTCGGATTTGAGATTTGATTTCTCTCTAGCCTCCAACCTCTGCAATCTTCTTCTTCTTCTTCTTCTTCTTCTTCTCTCCTGTACCTGGATCTCATATTTGTGATCGTTCTTGTCTCAGATCAGAGATGTTCTTCTCTTTTTTTGCTTACCCATGAACCACTATTCGAGTCGAATGGGTTGGGGATTCAACCGCCCGGGTCAGTGGTTCTTTGACCAAGTCAACAGGTTTTGCCCGAGGAACGGGTTAAGGATGAAACGAAACCAATTACTTGGACAGTTTTGGGGTTGAACGGTATGACCGTCTGGGTCAACGATGGTTCAAAAACACTAGTCTACACATACTTCACATCCAATATACTTTCAGGTGGGGGCGTGTTAGAGAATAAAAACCTATTGAAGAACCTCACCTAGGAGTTTATGCTTTTAGGTTAAATGAATGAATGGTTCCTTGATACTCCATGTTCATATAGTATGGTTATTGAATATTACTATATATATGTATGCTTTTTTCTTTATGCCATTTTTGTTGAAAACAAACACTTGAATGTTTTATTAGGTCCCCGCTACTTATGGGGTTCACATGATAGGTTGTCCAACCCATTTTCTATGATTTTTTTCTTCAGCCAATGGTAACAAAACAGCAAAGGTAGAGCACTGGGAGAAATCGAGTGCTCCATCAAGGTTTGATTGTTTTGGGCTCCTAGCATCCCTCCAGGAGTGCTAGATAAAAGATGGCCCAGTCTGAATTTTGAACAACAGAGGTTATGATGTGGAAGCTTCCAATATTCCAATTTCAATTGTCACCATCTCGACTACTCTTTCAAAAACCAACATTGACATTAAAAAGGCTCAGTTTGGAAAGAATACAAATATAAATATGTAGAGTGCAAATACAGGTTTAATAATACAAAACATAAGATTTTGCACTATATATATTTGTATTTGCACTCATTCCAAATTGTTGGGGCCTCACAACAACCACCCACAGTACAAAATCACAAGGTATTTGAAATAACAACCATGGAAAATCTAATAGAAGCAAAAGACAAAATCCAAGCAAAGGCAAATAAAACAGGTGCCACAAAGAACACAATGATTTATGTGGGTCGGCCTTACCGCCTATGTCCACGGGAGAAATGAAATCTATTCTTCACTATGAAAGAAAACTGAGAACAATACAAGTACCTTGCGGCTTGCAGCCCAAACCAACCCTTAACCCTTGTATACCCGTTTTCCCTTTTCTTTCAACTCGAAGAACAAAACAAGAGAAAAACCACTCTCACACCAAGAGTACTCTGTATTTTTCTTTCACACATTTTCTCCAAAAAACCTTAACCCTACATACAAAAGAAAGCTTTTATAAGTAAAACCTCTTTAACTTAAAGAGAGACCACACCAATCGTTAGATTAAAATTAATCCAGTGGTTGTAAAATAAGACACAATTCCAATAATCTCCACCTTAGCTTATTTTTCAACCACCTTAAAGATATACTATTTGTGCCTCCAGCTGTATGCAAATACCGCAAACCACCATTGGCCTTGTAAAACATCACCAGCTACACATAATCTGAATCATTCGGTCCTGACTCTACTTGTAACTATACCCAAGCTAACAATCCTAGTTAACCTCAGAGAAGGACCTCGATCCTTCCTCTCTTCCAACAGGAATCTTCCTCTCACCATCATCTATACCTTGAAAACTTGCAACACTTGTCTCCACTCTATCTGTAAAAGAGACCCTCCGTGTGGCCACGCTACCTTGCGCATTTCGTTTTCAACATTACGTCGAGGTCTTGGGAACCACTATTCTCCCAACCAGATGATACAAACGCCTGCATTTTTCTCCCTTCATTAGGACTATACCGCTATGTGTGATTTTGATGGCTCCACCTGCAGCAAAAACCTTGCATCCCTTGGAGTCTAACTGGCTAAGTGATATTAGATTCCTGCACATTTTTGGGACATATGCCACACCACCCAAAGTGCGAACCACTCCATCAAACATTTTGATTCTCATTGTCCCAACACCCGTGATGTTACATGTAGATCCATCACCCAAGGAGACAACACCTGTCTTCCTCTCTTGGAATGTGTCAAAATATTCCTTCCTGGAGCAAATATGCATAGAACATCCAGAATATAAAACCCACTCATTTGGAGAAAAATTGCATATACCTTCGGAGACTGTGAGAACGTCTCCATCATCGTTAGATGTAATTGCCACGCTTCCAGATTCATCCCCTCCTTTTTCATGCAGGGCAATCTCTCTTCATGTGACCAAATTCCTTGCATTTATAACATTGTATCTTGCCCTTTTCCCTGGTCTTGGATCTAGACTAGCTGCTCTCAGATCCCCTATTAGACAACCTTCCTTTTTGATTCGTTCCCACCGTGACCAACGTAGAGTTTTGTCTGCTCTCATAATTGGGCTTCCTCTTAACCTCATTGGATAGAAGAGATGTAACAACTTCTTCCAGTTTCATTGTATCTTTCCTGTACAGCAATGTTATCACCAAGTTTTCATACGAATCAGGAAGTGAGGTAAAAAGCAAAAGGGCATTGTCTTCTTCCTCCACCTTGACATTAACTTTCCCTAGTTGATCCAAGATATCATTGAACACATTTAGGTGTTCTAGGAGATTCCCACCGTCTTCTATTTTCAGCCCGTACAATTGCTGCTTTAGATATAACTTTGTATTTAAGCTTTTTCCCAAATAAAACTTCTCTAGCTTATCCCACAATTTTGGTGCAGAACCTTCCTCCATAACATTAAACATAACGTTATCATCCAAGAGCAATCGAATCGTACTAACACACCTTGACTCGATGTCCTCCCAATCAGCATCCTTCATGTCTTTTGGCTTCTCATCCTTTCCCTTTAAATCTTTAGCCAAGTCTTGTTGAAGCAAGATGTCATTTACCCTTCTTTGCCATATGGTAAAACTGTCTTTGCCATCAAACCTCTCAATCTGGAACTGAGAACCTGTACCTTTTGCCGCCATTATATCTTAAGCAATTTTATAAATACCTTGTAAACACTAACTTGGGAGCTTTGATACTAATTTGTTGGAGCCTCACAACAACCACCCACAGTACAAAATCACAAGATATTTGAAATAACAACCATGAGAAATCTAATAGCAGCAAAAGGCGAAATCCAAGTAAAGACAAATAAAAACAAGTGCCACAAAGAACACAAAGATTTACGTGATTCGGCCTTACCACCTACGTCTACAAGAGAAACAAAATCTTTTCTTCACTATGAAAGAAAATTGAGAATAATACAAGTACCTTGAGGCTTGCAGCCCAAACCAACCCTTAACCCTTGCATACCCATTTTCCCTTTTCTCTCAACTTGAAGAACAAAACAAGAGAAAAACCACTCTCACACCAAGAGCACTCTATATTTTTCTTTCACACCTTTTCTCCAAAAAACCTTAACCCTACATACAAAAGAAAGTTTTTATATGTAAAACCTCTTTAACCTAGAGGGACCACACCAACCGTTAGATTAAAATTAATCAAATGGGTTGTAAAATAAGACACAATCCCAATACAAACTGAGCTTGAAAGGATATTTGTATTTGCACTTTTCCCAAACTGAGCTTAAACTGAAAGATTATCCCAATCTACTCAAAATCCACCCATGAATTTTGATAAATAACACCTTATTCGCCACTATGTTTATGATTCCAATTTATTGGTCAGTTGTTTTTTGGATATCATATCTTTTCCATATGATAGTCGAACCCTTGAAGGGAAAATCCATACGATAGTCTAACTTGAATAATTCAACTAGGATATTTGTAATGATCAAAATCAGTTAGACTCATTTGGGAGTGCAAATACAAATACATATATTGCAAAACCCTATATAGGATATTTTTTATTTTAATTCTTGTATTTGCACTTTTTTGGGTTCAGTTCGAGAACAATACAAAATACAAATATATACAGTTTAAATATAAGATTTAAGAATATAAAATGATACAAAATATAAGATTTTACACTATACATATCAGCGTTTTCACTTTTCAACCCGCTGTTGAGCCAACTAGTTGAACCACTTGAACCATCACTTGGTCAAGATTATGGGTCTGGTTTTAGTAAAATCCGGTGGATGATCAAAAACCATTGACTTGGTCAAAAATCATTAGACCTAGACAGTTGGACCATTGACCCATTTGACCTGGCTGGGTCATGGGTTGCACACTCAATGTGTATGCAAACTTTGTACTCTAATGTTCGATTGGGATGATTTTTTTATTTTTTTATTTTTTTTTATTTTGGGCAATTTTCGAGGTCTATGCGTTCCAAGGGCCATATGCGCCTTGCTCGTTATTTTCACCAAAAACCTTTTTTGACCTCAAATTACAAATTTTAATATTTTTATAAATAAAAAAAATTAAAACAGAATTAAAAACATAAATTAAATATAAAACAATACATATATTACATTAGAACATAATTATATATTATTTGTCGATAAAATACATGCTTATGCATGTGTATAGGTGTGGTATATATATGTACTAGTGTTTTAAAAACGATTCGGTATCCAGGTCCTTTTTTAAAACACTAGTACATACTTCCAAACGGAGGTTTAACCAAAAAAAACCAAAATGCCCAATCAACAAGGTGAGGGTCTGACTATACAGTCAACGATGGCTTAAAAACATTCCTATGGACTAATTTAGAAGAAAGCAACCGACAAAAGAGATATTTGAGGCTGCCAACCTACCATCGATTGATTTGCGTGTTGGAATTGGGGGGTTTCAGTTGACCTTGAAGGCATGGGATGGGGCTGTTAGTTATTATTCATGGAAGATTGAAGAAAGGGAGAATCACTGTTTATCTCACCTCAAAATTTATAGTTCCACCGTACAGGTGGATGAATCGTAACCGTGAATTGATATCAAATTCACGGACATGATGTGATTTATAGGGAGAGAGTTACTATTAGACTATGTGAGTTGTAATTTCAGAATTCTGGAATGGACTATAATGCACTTCTCCCAAAAAATCGTGGGCTGAACGATCTAACCGCTCAAATAACCAGTGAAACCATAACCATAACCATAACCCATTGAACTTGAACTTTCCAGAGTTTTCGGTCCAATATTGAAGAGAGATGACAAGATGGTAGGTAGGATTCCACGAAAAGACACTCTACATATATTTTATATAACAACGTTTGGACATGTCATTTAATGTGTACCATGTCGCGTAATGGGCAAATAAGACCAAGAGTTGCATAAATTAATTGTTTATTTATCATTCAAGAAAAATATAGGTAAATATTGCTCACATTGTTTGGTTTGCAGTTTGGAATTGGTATGTGCCATACACCTGATTCTAGTTCAGGCGTCTGTCTTGAATTTGTTCTCTGCACAGATTATATGACCAATAAATTTTATTCAGAATTTCCATTGCTCAACAAAAGGGGGCAATAAACAGAAGTTTTTTTTTTTTTTTTGGAATAAGGCATTTGGAATCGGGATTCTAAAATCTGGGCCATGTTTGGATTAAATGTTTCTTGAGAGGTGTTTTTTGAGAAAACAGTACTGCATTGACATGCCGTTTTCTCTTTCTCTCTCTCTCTCTCTCTCTTTTGTTTGGGACCATTGCTGGTTGCTGCTACATAGGTGTTTTTTAATACCACATCAGCATATAATTGATAGCAACAGTAAAAAACGAGAAAATAAAAAAGTCATTTTCTAAAATCACATTTTTTTTTTCTGATTTTCAAGACATTGTCTGAGAAAAAAGTTTTTCAGAAAAACATATAACCAAACTTTAGGCGTGGTACGAAGAAATGGATTTCAGATGTGACACTGATGTGGTGCCACTTTTCAATAAAAAAAGAGCGTTGGTTCCAAACACTTACCCAATCTGCCCAGCTGGTTTTTCACCATGGTCCGACCTTCTTCTCTACTGGTCCAGCAAAAAAACCAATATCCTTTCAAAAGTGGGCCATGCCGGGAATATATATTTTAAGGATATATCCTACTAGATTGTTTTCCTCTGGTGATTGGCATCTGATTTGTGACAACCAAGGTTTTGGTGTTTTCTTTACCTCCAATGACCTATTTTTAGAGTAAGGTAAAGAGGGGGAAAAATTCTTAGTTTGGTTTATTTTCTCTAAGGTTAATGTGTTTGGTTTGACAGAAAGTAAGAAAGTAAAAGAAAATTGTTAAACCAAATGTTAAAAGTGCAATCGGTGGGTCAGTCCGTGGCTCACCGAATTAACAAAATGGTGGCCCACCGACTGAGCCCAATTAAAATCGGTGGTCCGCCGAGTGAGTCCACATTTTCATATTACTTAGCGGTGAAGACAATTTTACTGCTTAAGTATTAAGTCTTCAAAATATCTATTATACCCCTCTACAAGTATAAATAAGGGTCCCCTCTTTTGTTTTATTCGTTCCATTTTCATTTCATTGTATACATTGTATACAGTGTGTTGAGAGTGTTGAGAGGAGTGTGGTGTTGGGTACAGGTGAGGTCATTTTTATTATATTTTCTCTTGTTTATAGTGAAGAAGCAAAACTTCGAGCTGTTGTTTGTGAATATAGGCAATTTAGCTAAATCATGTTAAATCTGATATTCTTTCTTCTTTCTTTCTTTCTTTTTGTTTCAATTTCTTGCTATCTGCATTTGTTTCTTTCTGTATACATACAAATTATATTATCCACTGTGCCATTCCAACAATAGAGAAAGTAATTTGGTTTTACTTTTTGTTTCTTATTTTCTGTCAAACCAATAAGACTAGAGACCATGGTGTTTGCATTCCAGCTGATGACATTCCAGCTAATGTCAAACCAATAAGACAAAGCAAAAATCGTGTTCGTACCCCGAGAGCATGGCATCCAACTATAGGAAGGGAATATCTCTTCATGAATTTAACATATATAAGTAGAGGAGATGATCCCAATATGCCGTTGGATGCTGTGTTCTCAAGTGTGCACACGATTTTTGCTTTCAAGAAATCCATGCTTAGAACAAAAAGGCACATGTTTGGCACAAAATTCAGAGAATAATACTTTTGGTCTACAAGAAGCTTAAAAGGTCCTTTTCCATTTGGTATTGTGTAGACTAAAAGATCCACAAGCATGCGAAAAGACAAAAAAGCCAAAAAATCAAGAAATTTCAAATGAAAGTTTTTGATCTTTCTGTATTGTGTAGACTAAAAGATCCACAGAAACAAATCAGTCTTGATCTTTAAAGACAAGACCCCAAAAATTCAGTGCGTCTCATTTATTGAGCTATTGAAAGATCTACCTAAAAAGACTTGCCAAACAATCTCTTTGTTGAGTGTTTCAAATACACTAAAGGCCTTGTTCATTTGCAACATTGCAGCTTACTTACCCAAGTACCTGGTAAGTGCACTAAACCCATGTTCTTTTGATTTTTAGGATTCGTAGGTAAATAATAAAATAACATTTCTACCCATAAAAACTAATTATTAAAATGGATAAAATGGTCTTATCATGTTTTGTAAAAATTTCTCCAAACTGGGAAAGTTACTTATTCACCTAGGAGATAAGTAAGTTTTACCCAAAAAAGTAAAAGTAACTTTACTATAGGGCCCATTGCTTAATGCAAAAAAACATAGGAAAGTTAGTCAATGGGAAAAAGTTACCCATTGACCAACTTTCCCATGCATATTTAGTGCAAACGAATGGGGCCTAAGTACTACATGAGAATAGGACAAGTGAGTCATAAATGCTTTCCTGGTTCTACGAAATGCCCATCATTATAGGGTTCGGATGTAGTAGGCACGTTAGGTAAGCACAATGAGTAAGCACGTAATAGCTGTGTGACACATGTCCCGGTTAATGTGCCTTTCATCCAAATTTTTTACTCTGTTAGATAGAAATTATCCATTATTTTATTATCTTTGTCAAAATAATTAAAAATAAAAAACAATAAAAAAAGAGAACGTAAATGAGTTCTAATTCCCAACACGTTTAGGTTTTCCTTTTTCATTGTTTTTATTTTTAATTATTTTGACAAAGATAATAAAATAATGAATAATTTCTATCTAACGGAGCAAAAAGTTTGGATGAAAGGCACATTAACTAGGACATGTGCTCACTCATTGTGCTTACCTAACGTGCCTATTACATCTGGACCCATCTTTACATTTCTTCCAATGCCTCCTGCTGCAATACTACGAAATGTAATTGCAAATTGTGCTGTTTCCATTTCAAGTTGAATCTGCTCCAGCAAACATGAGATTTTTGAACATTAAAGTTGAATCATCTATGTGATGCTGATGTGACAATGATTCGACCTAAAATGGTAAAGCTAGAAAAATCCTTAATCATGTTTTTATTTATGCAAAAATGAATACCTTGAAAAATTTTTAAGCAGAAAAATCTACGATGCCAGAAAAACATGATATCACAAAGGCTTTCACCAATCAAAACCCCTCATGAATTTTGATGAAAACCCATCTGATTGATTTCCCAATAGCTGAGATAGTCACACGGTGGCCCTCCAAATGAAGGCATATAATCAAACCCACGTAAGTACAGGCTCTCCATTGTAAAGTCAAGTCAATGGACCTCAGGTGCACTCTGCTGTCCCCGCCCCCTTAATTCCCATCCTCTGTATCCACTATCCAAAGGAACATTGGGACATCTCCTGTACTGGTATGTTACATTCATGGGGAGATGTTCTGGGTATGAAGTTAGATGCCGTGCTATTAACCTGTTAAAATGCTTTATGTTGGTAGCAGATCTCGTCACCCTCCGTGGTAATTGAGACTCACCCCTAAAGAGTAGAGCCTAAACATGAAAATAGAAGCTAACGCCTAACGGTTCCTATATTGATTTTCAAAGAATTGGCTTACCAAATGGAATTTCCCAGAGTTATATGCTGTGAATTGGCTAATCTGGTAAGATGAAAAAGTGGTATTGGTGAATCATGAATAACCACAGTTTTTTACCTGATATATAAAATGTAATTAAACATTTGAAAAGACAATGAAAAATATAGCATTGAAGTGCAAACTGCATGCAAGGATGCATATACTAATATCACAGATCTCTTAATGAAACATTCTCAAACTGATCTCCATTGCAGTGTGATCTCCCCGACGAGGGATCAAGCTGTTCTCTGATTGGGAAACCCGAGCATGGCTGCTGGAAACTAGAACTCAAGCTTGATTCCAGTATCTGGTGTGTGAGGATCATCTCAGGTTTAGCAGATACTGCATCCATCCCCACCCGCTTTTGCTTCAGTGGCCTCTCACCTTTTGGGCTTTCAGAAGGGGAAGTGACATGGCAGACGGAATCTGGTGTCAGTGGCTCGTGATATGAAGAGATGGACTCGTTGCAGGAGAGACTCTTGGCTGGTGCACATTCTTGGGCGGCCTTGTTTTGGAGGGGGCACTCAGAAGTTGGAGCTGGAGTTGATGGGTCGGTCTTGTCAGATTCAGGAAAGTTGCTACCTGAGATAGGGGGAGGGATCATCAAATTGGACTCCCCAAGAAAACCACTCAGCCTTTGTTGCTCTTCGATTATTTTCTTCAGATACTTTCCTTGGGCTTCTATCCTCAATTGTAGCTGCCTCTGTACCTGTTCTTCAAATGAAAAATATTGCAAGGTCAGAGCTACTCCCCTTACAAAAGGAAATTTTCCGACACCAGTGAAAAGGAAAAGATAGCATGCACTTTAGAACTTTCCTTTCCCAAGGAAACACAAAGAAGGCTAATTTACCTGATACATTGGTGGATAAACATATAAACAGACAGGAAAGTCATGGCAGTACAAAGATTTATCATTTATATTCTTCAAAATTGTTGGATGAATTCTACATCTTCCTCTTACAGCAACATATTTCTGCTTGAAATATTGGATAATTAACCTAGTCATGCTGACCATAGCAGAAACTATATTTGGGATCAACACCATGTGACATGAGAAGGGGCACCCTAAACCTCAGGGAAAAGTAGGGCTGCAAACAGACTGGTCCAAATCCAGATAGGGGCATATCTGACTCCATTCTGATAAGAATCTGGGGGATCTGAATTCAATTCAATGTCCAACAGATATATGGAACACGGTTTTGAATTTGATATCCAGATATCAATTTGAATCTTGATTTGGTTTTCTTGTTTTGCTAGTTCAAGAGCAATTTGATCTTCTTTAAATAAAACATATTCAAGAATCTCCAAAAGTGAAAAAAATATAATAAAGTTGTAGTGATTCAATCAAGAAAGAGAGAGTATAGAAAAGAGAAAATTCTAGAAGAGAAAAATTTAACTGATATGGGCATGTGCCCTTTCATGCATATCTGCATAAAACTAGCATAAATCTACAAAGTCAAACATAAAACAAAAAGAATATATGTTGTTAATAGAAAAAATAAATTTGTATAAACCCAAAATCTGACTTAATATTAGAGAAATTTAACTTTAAATTCCAAAAAAAGTCATTTGTATGTCTGTATCAGATCAAGAATATCCGAATTTGGTACAATAATTATATAGATCATATTTTTTCAAACCTGAACCATTTGGAGACCTAAGGAAAAGAAAACAAGACTGATGATATACCTTTTAAAGACAATCATTTCACAAAATGTTTTTTCCCTCCTTTGGCAGATGTGAAATGTAAATTTTTATCCATGTTTTAAGTCAATGGCAGTGCTTTTGACTAAGATAACCTTGGAATGTCCATAGGTGGCACTCTTTAATTAATTTAGAACATGTTAGACTTCTATGAATCCAGAGTTTACACCATCTTAGAGGGCATTATGTCCTGCTCTTTGACTTCATGAATCAGAGATAAATCATAACAATTTACATATCTCAGATTCAATTGCTTGGTGAAATTGTAAAATCTCAGGCTGATTGCTTAGCCAAGCAAGGGGCAACTAGGGAACAGTTGTAATATATTTTAGTTTTGATGGGTTGGAGAGGTTACAGCTCGTGTCTCTCCAAGTATCTTTTGTAATTGTTATCTGTTTCTATCCTCTTCCCTAATAAAATCTCTCATTTATCAAAAAAAAAAAAAATTGTACAATCTCAGGCTGACAAGGTAGGAGTGCAGGTCCAAGTCTGAGAGAAGTCACTTTGTGAAAAAAGAAAAGAAAGCCAAAGGTTAGGTCCACATCCAATTGACCCAAAAGGCCCCAGATAGTTCAGACCAACATTGGGTAATGGCCCTTCTTAGATAGGTATTGCCAAGAATCGTAAGGAAAAAGACTTGCCTCCAATTGTTCATGCAGCCGTTTTTGGACTTCCATCTGCAACTTTAGTGCTTCTGTTATTTGCATACCACTACAAAAAGGTAAATAAAACAAATTAACAATAAAAAATGGTAAATAAAATTCTTGACCTGAGATCATAGATCTCTTAAGTAAACCAGAAAAACTGCATAGAATACAGATAAATAGCTCCACAAGATGACTGCAATTATGATTATTATTCCACAACTGATTTCCATATTCTTTAAGGATTAATGTAATGGATTAGGTTGTTAGGGTTATCCATCTAATTGTGGACAAGTCCTAAATGAGTGGTCAGTTTGGTGGGCAGTCAACCCAGTCTCCAAATACATCAAGTAAAAATTGAATTGCAGCCCAGTAGGGAAGGAAAGCATGAGCTAGTCAGTTTTTCACATTATAAACCAGGTTTGGTAGTTGCCCTCAACACAGAGAACAGGTGCTTATTGTAGGGCTGTCAATGGGTCAGGCCTGACCCGATGGGCCCAAACCGATCGGGCTGGTTCTAGTTCCAGGATCTGTACCAATGGGTCAGTTCCAGTTCCTAATCTATTGTCCCGATTATTATCAGTTCAGGATTGGTTCTACCCAGTCCCGACCGACTCAGACCCAACCCAAGCCATATATATTAAATGCATAATATATTATATATATATATATATGTATACTAAATTATAATATTTTTGGCAGGTTTATTATAAGTGGTCCCATCAGGTCAGACCTGATTGTCCTGAGAACCGTTTGGTTCTGGGTCTAAAATTACCCTATAGGGTCTGGTTTGGTTCTTGGACCTTGACATTTCTTGTTAGGTCGGTTGCGGTTCTACCCTGTACTGACCCAGATCCAACCCGTTGACAGTCCTAGCTTATTGAGACTATTAATTGGGTGAGGAGTGTAATCCCAAACCCCATATAAGAAGAGAATGGAATTGAAGTAAGAACTTAGAATAGGCATCCCTGTATATTTGTACAGCTAAAGATTTGGTTTGACTTCCTACTATTCAGCTTCCACAAAAATGTAAGCACTTTTAGAAATTTGAACCACAAAAGGAAAAAGAAATACAAATCTTTTACTTACGAAGAACTACTAATGGTAGAAAGTAATTCACTTGGCTCTTTCTTCTCAGACTTCTTAACTGCATTCAAAGGCAAGTATCACAAAACTATCTTCAGAGGAGAATCTATTTTAGCATACTTTTTTGATAGCAGAAACAACTGAAATTTATTAATAAATCAAAAAATGAAAAGATACATTGAAAAAAGTGTTAAAGCAACATCTTGATACAACTAACTATAGATATTCAAAAGGTACGACATTTGGCATTTCAAAGGCAAGTATCATAAAATTATCTTCAGAGGAGAATCTATTTTAGCATTTTTTATAGCAGAAACAGATGAAATTTATTAATAAATAAAAAACAAAAAGATACATTGAAAAGTACAACATTTGGCATTTCAATAGATTCCAAAAATCAATCACCAAACTCTGATCTAGGTGTCTGGGAAAAGAAATTTATTAATAAATAAAAAATGAAAAGATACATTGAAAAAAGGTGTTAAGGCAACACCTTGATACAACTACCTATAGATACTCAAAGGTACAACATTTGGCATACTTTTTACAGAACACCGGGATGCTATACATACCATCAGATGTAGACTCTGGGAGATATTTTGCTAGCCGGTATTTCTGAATATACAAGGATAACATCATTAGTCTTAAAAAAACCAATGAATATGAAGAGGAAAGAACCTATCAAATGAAGGTACTTACTACTAGATTAAATTACCTGTAAGTGGCTTTTGACATGGTATATAGTCAAACCTTGTACACCCATGATTCTGAGAACACCTTTAGGAGTAGCCCCTGTAGAAGAAGAAAAAGAAACCTCTTATGACATGGCATGATTATACACAAGCACCATCAATAACATAAGCTGCCTGCTCAGTTGAGATTTTCAGAATTCCTCATTTTTAGTTGAGTTTTCTGAAGAGTTTGATCAAGTCTCATGCCTTCAAATTTTACTACATGTTGAACTGGGCATTGTTCTTCTCTCTTGATATCCAGCTTTTTGGGTAGCCAGGGTTTCACTGAATGAAAATTTCACTGTTATTTATAAAAAATATCAGGGGATATGAATACAGGAAGAAATATCCCCAATGCAACATCAAGTCATTTATTGCATGAATCCAGAAATTGATAGACAACAATGTTTTAAAAGGCTTACGCCCTGAGGCATGCCTCCAAACAAGGCATAGGGGAAAACCTTGAGGCGCATGGTGGAGGTGTACACCTCAGGATAGTGGAACACCTCACATCACACCTCTGCACTTTAAAACATTGGTAAAGAATGATGCTAGGGTCTGACTTATGAAGCATAAGCTAATCACAGAAGACTGTTTATTCATTTTTCTCTCCCTTTTTATCTTGTATGCAAGGTTCAAAGTATCGGAAACGCAAGGTGTATCGGAAAGACAATTTTAAGAGACATATCGGGATATGCTTTGGATACGCATAGATACGGACGAAAATTTAAGATACGTATACATATGTTAGGAAATTCAAATACATCCTAAAAAATATATTACAAACAATAATTATAAGTTTGAAATGATGTAAATAAGTTATTTAAATGTAAAAATCCATATTTACAATCATTTAATTGTAAATAATTACAATTAATAACTATTGAAAAATGATGGATTAAATAAAATGTTAAAAACAAAAAAAAACTAAAATATGAATCTGTATACATCAATTTTCAAATAATCAATATAAATGTTATGTGTGTACATCAATTAATGTTAATATTTATTAGTATATAAATTTTAATAATTAATTCTAGCATTTATTAATAAGTATCCATTAAGAAAAGAGAAAATTTACTTAAAAATAATAATGCATATGACCATAACAAAAAAATGGGCGTGGCCTAGTGGTGACTTACGGTTGTTAAAACCTAGTAACTAAGGTTTGAATCTTGCCATTGTTTAAAGTCTAGTTTTTATACTAACAAAATGGAATTAATGAGACAGGATCATTAATTAGCAGAATTAATGAGAGAGTATTATTAATTAGTGGAATTAATAAGAGTATCAATAACAAAACGAAATTAATGAGACAAGATCATTAATTAGCGGAATTAATGAGAGAGCATCATTAATTAGTGGAATTAATAAGAGAATTCAAATTAGGTGCTAAAATTCAAATTTAAATTTAAAGTAGGAGTAATTGACTAATTAATTCTATAGCAGTAATTAAAGAGATTAATGAATGAAGGGCACCAAAAAAAAATCAAGTGTATCAGGCTGTATCGGACTGTTTCGGACCCTTATTGGCCAATACAGAGCCGAAACAGCCCGATACGGGCCTGTATCGGTGTGACAAATACAAAAAGAAATGGAACGGATGATTTCTACACGTTCCACGTATCGGGCTCTTGTCAGAAGACTCAGAACGATACGTATTGGCCTATACGGCCTGATACGTTGTGAAAATTTGAACCTTGCTTGTATGGCATTAGCCTGTAATCTAAAACAAGAGTCTGGATCTGCCACAATTTAGTTGCTATAAAATACTGGTACACTGTACATGAATAAGGAATTTCCACCTGTCTTAAACTCGTGCAGCACCTTGGGTGCATGCAAGCCCAAGCACATATCACTAAAGCCTACTTCTTTGGACGAGAACATTGAAGGGAGGAGAGCACTTCATCCTCTTCATTTACACACCATGGCCAACCCTGAAGAGAGAGGAAATTCTCTCTGCCACTGGTATCTGAATCCCCTTCTCTCATTCCATGGACCAGTCCTCTGGTATGAAAACAAACTGCATGATACCAGAAAGTGGTTTATCCCTTAAGGATCAGCTCCATATGTGAAACACCCCAAAGATGGGTTGATCACATCTTCCCATAATCAGAAACTGTTGGGTGGTTAAAGCTTGAATTCTTGGAGATATCTTATTTCAAGACAAAATTACCTGTATCTACAGGAACAGAAATGTAACTATAGGAGGCAAATGAAATGTTTGTAAACTAGACAGTCCTTCCTTCTCTGCCCAGTACTACGAGTTCTTCCAAAGTATCTGTTCATGGAGTTGACGGGATTGAAGAATCCAAGTGCAAATTTTTTTCTTGCAGGAATAAGATTTTTCCTATTGGCAATCAATTGGTTTATGTAGTGGTGTCAACTTCCCCCTGGCATGATATTGCATAAAAGCAGGATACAAGGAGAGGAGAGAATCATTCACTGTGCTCTCACCCTCACCCTCACCCTCTCTCTCTCTCTGCTTCTTCCCCATCTCCTACGCGCAACCACCACTTTCTCTCTCTCTGCTTCTATCATGTGTGTCTTGGTCTCCATGAGCTCCTATAGGTGTCTCATTGTGGTTGGTGTGCAAGCAGTTTAAATTCCAGCAGATTTAGACTCCTAAAACAAGCAACCTTTCATGAAATATTTCTTGAAAGCTACCAGAAAATAAGAAAATAACAGAGGAAGCTATACAGCGAAAAATGGATCTTTGAAACTTAAGAATGGAAATAAAAGAACATACTGTCTGGGCCCCCAAGCTGGGTCACAGCATCCACAAAGCGTTCATGAAGCTCATTTGTCCAACGTAGTCGTTGCCTGGATGCTATGGTAGAGCTGTTAGTGTTGTTGTTGAGACTACTCCCTCCACTGCAGTGAGCCACTGCACTGACACTATTATCCATGTTCTGTGCATGAACTAATAAGTTGCTGCTTGCTAGATTTGAACTAGGGACTGCCTTTGGTTGAAACATTTATCATTTATCTATCAACAAGAAACAGAAATAAATGGTGAAAGTGCACCACATGCATGTTAAGGGAATGACAAAGATATTAAAATTGTCAGGTAAAACATCAGCAAGAAAAGGAGTAACAGAATATCATGAACTGAGAAGGAATAAATGTCATGACATCTCTAGCTCCAGTACCCACCTTACATACAGTTGGAAAAGGAATGACCGAGACATTAAAAAAGTAAAGTAAAACTTCAGTCGAAAAGGAGTGGCAGGATACCAGGAACTGATAGATAGTAAAGGCTATGCCTTCAAACCCTCATGAAGACCAAACTTCATCCATTCAATAAATGGTCAGGTAATCTCCAACAATGTTGGCTCTAAATAGAAAAGCTATACATCTTGTACTTCAGCATTTAAGTATTCAACCATGCTCCATCGCACCAGTCTATCTCAGTTCCTGAGACAGATGTACAAAACCAAGCTTCAAAGTGAAAGCGTGAAGAGGAGCAATTCTCAATATCCAGGTTATACGCATGTGAAGTTACTATTTGAATCAACCCAAGTCATCAGACATACCAAACCTCTAGAAAATAGTAAAAAGTAAATTCAAGCTAGGATATTTAACAATATTTGAACCCAAACATAGTGAATGGAAACTTAGTCAACCAAGACATCCATATGAAGAGCCCAGATCTGCTGGATATCAATTTGCTAGTTTCATTGCCAGAACCTGAAGAGCAATTCATTGCATGTCCTAGAACTATGTGAATGCAGGCCACGTGTGCTACCTGCATTCACACACATTCACTTTCCATGATTCATCCACATCTTCATGATTCGCTCATTCAATTTAAAAAACATAGAACATCTTTTGCACATAGTCTGCATTCACATGGTAAGAGAATAGTTGGCACATTTCTTTTGGGATCTAGCCATGGATCCAACTAATAGGTAAATAGAAGCAATGTTTTAGAAGGCGTGGGAGGTGTATGCTTGGAGGTGCATCTATAGGTGAGGCGCCCCCAAAATGCCCTGAGGTACATGCCAAAGGCACCACCGATATCTTTGAGGCATATGCGTCAGGTGTTTGAGGTCTTATAATTTACAATATGATTCATGATTTGAATTGTGAATCCCAAGGGTTTAGATTTAAATCTTATGTTTCCTTTCATGCACTTAAATCCTACAATTTGATTCGTAAGTCTTACAATTTATATGATACCTGTAGTTCACCAAGAATCAAATAAATTCATCTAAGAATTAATTCTCTACTTTGTCATTAATGGAGACTTGTTTTTTGAGAAATGGTGAAGATTTTATTTATAAATGGATAAAAAAGACTGTTGAGGGAGAGATTTCCTTCCCAACCAAGGAAAATAGCAATGAAAACTTCAGTATAAGACAAAAGTCTTACAAAACAAAGCCACTTTCCCACAAAATACAATTCCAATGATTAGAGAAATGGCTGAACTAGAAATCACTAAATAGATTACTGATCAATGCCCATTTGATCAGGCTTCTTTCCACTTGACCCTGCAGCTTATTGATAGGAAAGGACTGGTCTTCAAACAAACACCATTTCTTTCCTTCTAGATACACCAACAGACGACAAAAGTAATTATGTTCCACAAGACCCTGCCCCTTTTACTAAAAGCATTCAGCTGCCAGGAGGATATTAGAGTTTCTATGTTAGGGGGGGAGTTCCAGTTCACACCAAAAAGCTTCGAGGCATGGAACCACAAGCTGTAAGAATAATTGCAATTGATAAGGAGATGTTGGATGTCATCCTCAGCATGTCCACACAAGCAGCATCAATTAACAATGCACATTCCTTTCTTTTTCAGTGTATCGATAGTCTGTATTCTACCTTTAATAGCTACCCAAAGGAAAAACAAGACCTTCGAAGGCACCTTGACACTACAAAACCAAGTTCATGGAGGAAGATCAGCTTCCAGACAAGTTACAAGAAAAGGCATCGATTTAACAGTGAAAACACTAGATTTCTCAAAGGGCCACCAAATTCCATCTTCAATCATAGGCTGCAGCTTAACCTGTTCTAGGGACTGGAACATAGCTAAAAATGCATCCATATCCCAATCATCATCTACATTCCTTCTTAGCCGAGGAGTCTAAATTATCTGATTGGCATTGGTTTCAAAGCACTCACAAACTCTAGCATCCTTATCTTGGGCTAAAGCACAAATAGATGGGAAAGCAGTGTAAAGGGGGCTATTACTACACCACCAGTCCTTCCAAGAGAGGATTTTTCCACCTGATCCTGGTTTTGAAAGAAGCAAATTTAAAGGAGTCTTTGTTGTGAATTATTTCCTTCCATAAGTCTATTCCATATGGCTCGTTCACTGAACCTGATTCCCACCCAAAACCAGCTTCCTCATACTTTTGATCAAGGTACTCGTTTGAGCATCACTTTTAGAAGCAAGCCTCCATGACCACTTAGACAGTAGAGCCATATTGACTTGTTTTAAAGCCCTAACTAGAAAATGGTTTATTTATGTTATGTAAGACCAAACATTGAGTTTGTTTTCCATCATATGTAGGTTAAAAAGCCATTATATGTGGATTATTTGAATTTCAAGTCAAGCTTGATTATATCATCTTAGGCTTCTATTGCAAAAGTGGTAAATTCTATTGTTTTAGGTACATATATGGTAGATATAGATTAAAAATAGGGTAAAATCACTTTTTATATTTATCCTTTTAGTATATCAATCTTTATTTTTTGACAAGTTTGTCAAAAATAGAAATTATCTTATGATTTATGATACAGTTTACGATTTGATTCAATTCAACTTTCATTACAATTTATGATACAATTATGATTTTGAGAACATTGATCAAGGTGTACACCTCACACACGTCTCTTCTTCTTCTTCTTCTTCTTCTTCTTCTTCTTCTTCTTCTTCTTCTTCTTCTTCTTCCTCCTCTTTTGGAGGCTTATGCCTCCTTGTGCTTGGGAAGCTTACACCTCTTACATTCCGAACTATGTCTCACACTTCTGGGTAGTAGAACACCTCGCGTCACACCTCTGCATTTTAAAACATTGAATAGCAGATTTGGACTCTACATATGGAGTTCCATATGGAAGTTGATCATATGGAAATAATAGAAACCATCAGTTTTGGACTCCAGTATGATATAAACATATCCAACAAAATAAAAGCCATCCACACCCCACCCTCAAACCATAAAAAAGGGAAGCAGGAATATTTTCCATATTGAACTTGCTTCATTGGTCCAGGCTCCTATACAAGCCAAACCAGAGATCTCTGGTTGAACTGATCAGCTATTTTCTATTTTGTTTTCTTTATTTTTTCGAGACTTGGGCCATATTTGGAGGATATGGTTGGTGCAGCAGTAAGTGCAACTCAGTGAGTCTAAGATCATTGAATATTGGAGTGTAACTGCTGACAACCTGCACACTGAAGATCTGAGGATAACATCCAAAAAGGGGCAAAATTAAATTCCATGACAGCATTCCTATGGTGTGCCTTGGCATGTACAAATTGATAATGTCAATATATGTTTTTATTTTACTTTAAGCTACTGCTGTTAGCAGAACTTTTAGGTTGAAAAATAACCCAGAAATCGAAAGAGAAGAGAGAAGAAGAATAGGAGAGGAATGGGGGCAGAATGTTCTATTACTGCCGCCCTAAGCAGTATTATTTATATGTGTTTAACAAAGCATTAGGTAAAAGGACAAAAATGCCCTGCTACCTATAACAGTACAAGAAAGCAAGTATAAAACAAAAATAAGCAACAAAAAACTGAACTTATGGAATCACAAGTAAATATATCAGATCTGGTCCACTGTATCACTACACTCCCCCTCAAGTTGGGAATAGATGTTGATCATTCCCAACTTGCACAAATCTGATTCCAATTTGACTTTGGTGACTGCTTTGGTGAAGAGATTAGCAAGCTGCAAATCAGAGGCAACATAGGACAAGAAAATATCTTGAGAAGCAACTTTCCCTCGGATGAAGTGATGGTCAACCTCAATATGTTTAGTTCTGCCATGCTGGATGGGGTTGTGAGCAATATTTATAGCAGTTTGATTATCACAATACAATCTCAATGGCTTCTCATACTCAATCCCTAGTTCCTCAAGAAGAGATCTCAGCCATAACACTCCAGCCTCATCATGAGCCATGAACCTGTATTCTACCTCAGCACTTGAACGAGCAACAACATTTTGCTTCTTGCTACGTCATGACACTAAGTTACCTTCAACGAAAGGACAGTACCTTGAAGTCGATCTTCTATCATCAAAACATCTGGCCCAATCAGCATCAGTATACACCTCGATTTTCATATGACCATTGTTTTTAAAGAGTATACACGACTTAGACATCTCTTCAAGTAAGCAAGGATTCTTTCCACAGCCAATAGATAAGTGGTTCTACGAGAATGCATGTATTGGCTGACAACACTAACAACATAAGATATGTCAGGACGAATAAGACATAGATAAAGGAGCTTTCTGACTAATCGTTGGTACATGGCTTTGTCTTCAAGAGGCTCACCCCCTTCGACACTTATATTATGATTCAATTCAATAGGTGTGTCTGCTGGTTTAACTCCTAGTTTCCCAGTGTCCTCAAGGAGATCAAGGATATATTTCCTCTGTGAAATGAAGATACCACGTCTAGAGTGGGCCACTTCAAGTCCCAAGAAATATTGCAGGTCACCAAGGTCTTTCACTTCAAATTCCTTATTAAGCAATTGCTTGAGAGAATCAATCTCATCACCATCACAACCGGTCACAACAATGTCGTCAACATACAATGCAAGAAGGGTGAGAGAAGCACCATTTCTCTTAATGAAGAGAGTGTGATTGGAGTGGGCCTGTACATAACCAAAACTTTCAAGAGCCAATTTAAATCTATCAAACCAGGCTCTTGGAGATTGTTTTAAACCATATAGGGCCTTTTGCAATTTGCAAACTTTCTTCCCTATAGCTTCATCATAAAACCCAGGAGGTAACTCCATATACACCTCCTCCTGCAAATCACCATTAAGGAAAGCATTCTTGATATCCAGTTGAAACATAGGCCATGAAAATTTTGCTACAAGGGATGGCAGAAATCTAATGGTATTCATCTTGGCAACAGGTGCAAAGGTTTCTAGGTAGTCAATGCCATAAGCTTGAGTATACCCTTTTGCAACCAACCGAGCTTTATACCTTTCAACTGAGCCATCTGCATTATACTTCACAGTGAACACCCATCTGCACCCAACTGGTTTCTTCCCTTCTGGCTTGTCAATTAACTCCTAGGTCTTATTTTTAATGAGAGCACCCATCTCTTTCTCCATTGCATTCTTCCACTCAGGTACTGCAAGAGCTTCCTGGATAGACCTAGGAATAGATATAGTAGAGATACATGCCGACTAGGACCTATAGGATGGTGAAAAACGATCATAGGTGATAAACTGAGATATGTAATGGCCAGTAGATGAAATGCACCGACGCTTCCCCTTGTAGACTGCAATGGGAAGATCAAGATCATCTAGAGGGGGTAAGGGATCAGAAGGTGAAAGTGATGTATCAATAGGCAAGGAGGGAGAAGTACCTGAATTTGGAACTGCAGAGGAGAGAGGAACTGGCCTGGACTGATTATGAGCACCAAAATCAACATGCCTCCACCTCTTGTGGTAAACTCTCAACTCCTTACACCTCTGACAAGAACCCTCATTACACAACTCTCCTTCGAGAATAGGAATAGGCAGAGGAACTTCAGGACAAGGACTATCCCTCTCACTATTCTCCCCCTGAGAAGAAACACCTGGGTAATAAGGGACATCCTCAAAAAAGGTAACATCCATTGACACAAACCGAGAGCTAGAATGAGAATCATAGCAGCAATATCCCTTTTGATTCTGTGCATAACCAATGAATACACATTTAATAGCCTTAGAATCAAACTTAGAACGACGAGGTCCCAAAATTTGAACAAAACAAGTGCACCCAAAAGCTTTAAGAGGGATGGTATACAAATCTTTCTCAAGATGCAATAATGAAAAATGAGCTTCATATCCAAAACACAGGAAGGGATTTGGTTGATGAGATACATAGCTGTATTAATAGCATCCCCCAAAAAACAAACGGGAACATTAGAATTCAGCATAATGCTTCTTGCAACTTCCAGGATATGCCTATTTTTTCTCTCAGCCACCCCAATTTGCTGAGGTGTATGAGGACAAGTACTCCGATGAACAACCCCATACTCAAGAAAATATGAATTCAGGTGTTTAGTGAAATACTCTTTGCCATTATCAGATCTGAAAATTTTGATTCTAACTTCAAATCGAGTGAGGACCATTTGATGAAAAGCATGGGTTAAGGTAGGAACCTCATCTTGAGAACGCATAAGATAAATCCATGAGAAACAGGAGTAATCATCAACAAATAGTAAGAAATATTTATACCTCCCATAGTAGGAATATGATATAGCCCCTACACATCAGTATGCATAATTTCAAAAGGAGCATTGCTTCTTTTATTACTCAAAAAATAGGAGGATCTACAATATTTTGCAAACTCACAACTCTCACACTTCAAAAAAGACATTTGAACTAACTTAAACAAAGCAGGAAACAAGTTTTTTAAAGACCCAAACAATTAGGCCAAAGCATAATCTGACTCATAGACTGAGAAACAAAAGACTTTGCAACTCCTTTATCACTCCAGGTTGGTGGTCGAGCAAGTATATTCTATTCATCTCATGGCCAGTCCTAATCACCTTCCTTGTCACTAGATCTTAGAAAATACAATGGTCAAGAAAGAAGGTTATTGAGCAATTTTGGCTTCTTGTAAGATTACTGACTGGAAATAAATTAGTGCTAAGCTTAGGTACATGCAAAACTGAGGACAAGGTAATGGCATCGGAGACTCTAATGTTTCCCTTGCCAAAAATAGAAACAAAGGAGCCATCAGCTATCGATACTTTATCTCTGCCTGAAGACAAATTGTATGAAGTGAATAATGAAGACAAGCTTGTCATATGATATCATAGTTGTCGAGGCAACGCCTAGGCAATAAGCCCTTTAAGGCTTACATTGCCTAATTGCCAAGCAATTTTGTACTATGTATTGTAAAATACTTTTTTATTCTTTATTTTTTGACATTATAATTATAAAATAGGCACTATTAAATTAAAATATTCATTTTGTGTGTTTATATACTAATTTGTTTTTATTATTTTCTTATTTGCTAGGATTTAATCAATACAAACATTGCTAAATGCTGTATTGAACCCTCAAAGACTTCAAAACCTAAACCAATAAGTAAGGAATAACCTAAAATTTTATCTAATCAACACATTTTCTACTACTACTACTACTACTACTACTACTACTACTACTTTTTCTTTTCTTCTTTTTCTATAACAAAAATTAGGGTTCAGCCCCTATATTTTTTGAATTTTCTTTTCCTTTTTTTTTTCTTCTCATGAATATGTTGATTTTTGTTAGTGTTCAGCTGAACTGAGAAGATAGAGAAAGAAGAGAGAGAAGAAGAAAGGAGGAAGTGTCGAACTGCGAAGACAAAGAGTCTAACCCAATCGACCATATATTTAAACTTAGGAAATAAGTGTACAAGGATATAAATGCCCCTGTCTAGACAAAAGGCATATAACTCATACACTACTGATATGGAAAAGACTGAAATGCCCCTATTTAGTTAACTATAACACTCCCCCTCAAGCTGGAGAATATATATCATATAATCCCAACTTGTTACATATGTAGCTCGCTCTTCCTGAACTTTTCCCTTACATGCTCTGTCCTTATCACCATTGATGACCTTTTCCCTTACAGAGTGACAATCTACCTCTATGTGATAAGTTCTCTCATGGAAAACTGGGTTGGATGAGATGTGAATTGCAGCCTAATTGTCACAGTATAGCTTCATGGGTTTACTTATTAAGAACCCGATTTCTTGCAATAGATTCTTCAACCACACTAGTTCACATGCAGTGTATGCCATGGCCCTATATTCTGCTTCTGCACTACTCCTTGCTACCACAGTATACTTCTTGCTTTTCCAAGTCACAAGATTTCCTCCAAGAAAGATGCAACTCACGACCTGGAGCCCCTTCAAATACCACACAATCCTAAGAATTGCATCCCAGTGAGGTACTCAAGGACTTTGCATAAACTGGCTTACCACGCTGACAGCAAATGAGATATCAAGCCTAGTGATAGTTAGATAATTCAGTTTTCCCACTAGCCTTCTATACCTTCTAGGGTTATCAAACAATTCACCTGTGTCACTTCCCAACTTCACATTTAGTTCCATGGGAGTTTCAGCTGGTTTAGCACCTAGCAACCTTGTTTCTTCCAACAGGTCAAGTACATATTTCCACTTACAGAGGTTTATGCCTTGCTTTGATCTAGCAACTTCTATACCCAGGAAATACTTCAACTTCCCAAGATCTTTTGTTTGAAAGTGATCTTGTGGGAAAGTCTTCAATCTATCACTGCCAGTTATGACTATGTCATCCACATAAACTACCAGCAAGATCTTCCTGGCCATAGAGTCGTATCTAAATTCTGAATGATCAACTTGACATTGTCTCATTCCAAACTCCTTCACCACCTCACTAAATTTTCCAAACCAAGCACGGGGAGACTATTTGAGCCCATAAATCACCTTCTTGAGCTTACACACCTTACCATCCTCCCCCTGAGGTTGTTGCTCCATGTACACCTCCTCTAGAAGATCCCCATGGAGAAAGGCATTTTTAATATCAAGCTGAAATAAAGGCCAATCATGCATGATAGCTAAGGAAATCAACACACGTACAAGGGCAACCTTTGCAACTGGAGAAAAGGTTTCGGCATAGTCTACACCATAAAGTTGAGAGTACCCTTCTGCAACTAAACGGGCTTTCAAGCGTTCCACTCTCCCATCTGGTAGATACTTAACAACATACACCCATTTAAAACCAACAACATGCTTACCTGGGGGAATAGTGGTAAGTTCCCATGTATGATTGTGATGAAGAGCAGAGAGTTCCTCTTCCATAGCTTTTCGCCACCCTGGCAATGTAAGAGCCTCCTGAACATCCTTAGGTATGGATACAAAGGACAATAGGGTAATAAACTGGCGATGTGAAGCAGAAAGGTGAGATACAGAAATATAATTGGATATGGGGTGTAGCGTGCAGCTACGTTTACCTTTCTGCAATGCAATAGGGTCAAGATCAGAAGCCAATTCAGTTGTGGAAGGTGTTGGATCTGCTGCCGGAGTAGAAGGTGATGGAGGTGCTGGTCTCTGTTGATGAGTATACACTTGACGAATTGGTGGTCTTTCAGTATGTTCCTGCAATGGGAATGGGGGAGACTCAGGAACAAGGGGAACCACTGGAATGGAATTATCAACCGGAAGAGGAAGAGGAACCTCTGTAGGCAAATGATGGATATCAGAACCAGAGAAGCATGGCACCGATTCAAAAAATGTAACATCAAGACAAACAAAGGATTTCCGAGTAATAGGATTGTAGCATTTATACCCTTTCTGGGTCCTAGAGTAGCTAAGGAAGATACATTTAATGGAGCGAGCATTCAACTTGTCTAAACCAAGACCAAGATTTTGAACAAAGCACACACACCCAAAGATCTTGGGAGTCAGGGGGTATGGAGACAAAGTAGGAAACAAAGTAGAGAATGGAGAACGACCATCAAGAATGAACATGGGCACGTTGTTCTAGGTATTGCTGAAAGGAAGAAAGAAAATACTCTCTACCTTTGTCAGAAAGAAGAATCTTACGTGAAACACCAAATTGGGTACGCACTTTAGCATGAAATTTTTTGAAAATGGAAAATAATTCACTTCTTTCATTAAATAAAGCCATGTCATTCTTGAACAGTCATCAACAAAGATAACAAAATATTTGTAACCATTGTGCGACTCAATTCTATTGGACCCCAAGTATCTGGATGAACTAAATCAAAAGGACTCAACATAAGACTATCAACTCTAGGACTGAAGGAAACCCGATGGTGTTTCCCATACTGACACGACTCACACTGCAAAGACAATAGACGACTCAATGATAGAACAAGAAGCTTGAGAGATTTAAGAGATGGATGGTCGAGCCTACAATGTCACTGAAGAGGAGTCAAGGAGGTTTGAAGCGCAACTGTAGAGCCTCCACTATCAAGATAATACAATCTGCCAGCTTCATGCCTTCCACCACTCTTCTTCCCCGTCGTTAGATCCTGAAAAACACAAGAGGAAGGGTAAAAAGTGATAGAAAAATTGAGGGATTTGGTTAGTTTACTAACATACATAAGATTAAAAGGAAACTTGGGAACGTATAAGACAGAAGACAAAGATAGAGATCAAGTGGTAACATTACCAACACCGTAGATGGGGGAAGTAGATCCATTGGCAAGGGTAACATTATTTGATGTAGAGGTTGGAGAAAGGGAGGAAAACACACATGGAGTCCCGGTCATGTGATCAGAGGCTCCAAAGTCAATTATCTAGGGTGAAGGTTTGGATGCTAGGCAAACTATACCTGAATGAGCAAGGGTGGCGGTGTTCTAATTTGAAGTGGCCTGAAGAAATCTCTCATACTCCTCTCTGGGAATACTCATCATCTCCTTCCCAGAAGTAGTTGTGATTGTAGAAGATGCTGGATCAACTGGTTGAGTATCACTAACTTCACTACCACCAACAACTGCATGATTAACCCATGTGGATGGTGGGCCATATAAATTAAAACAAAAGTTAACTATGTGTCATTCTCTCCCACAGTGTGTGCTCTTCCTTGTTGTGCTCCCCCTTCCTCTGCCACAGCCTCCCCCTGAATCATGACCTCCACTGGTACGACCACCCATAGGATTACCACGGCCTCCCTTAACTGTACGGCCACCTCCTCTTGTGCCCATAAGAACCACCTCGAGTACTAACCAATGCTGATTTGTTGAAAGTTGTGTTTCTCTCTGCGGGGCTAAGAGATCCTACGGAGACGAGCAAACACTTCTTCTAGAGTAGGGAGAGCAAATCCTCCCAATATTTGTGCTCTAACAGGTTCATACTCTGCTTTCAGTCCCACCAAGAACCGTGTAACATCAAGTTGTTCCCTTTGTTGTTGCTGAATTTTAATGTCCGGTGTTAAGGGATGATTGATGTTAAGTTCATCCCCAATATTTTTCATACTGGCATAATATTCTTCAAGAGTCTGATTTCCCTGCTGCAAACTGAAGTATTCTTGATAAAGCTGATAAACCCTTGTAGTGTTGTCTTGTCTAGAATAGAGTTTCTTGGCATGTTCCCATATATCCCTTGTTGTATCTAAAAACATGAAGTCAACACTGATTTTAGGTTCCATATTGTTCCACAACCACATCATGATCTTAGCATCCTCTTGCTCCCAATCACTAAAACCCGGGGATTCATCACTCGGTTTCTCCTCCCGTACATGTTTCACTTTCTTCTTAGCCTTCAAAAACACTTCCACCGACTTGGCCCACGGAACATAGTTTTCACCGTTGAGTTTGATGGATGTCATCTGGACACTTAAAAAATCAGAGGAGATCATCACACTCGATTTCTGGTCACCATTCGAATCACCCACTGATGCCATCTCAATCTACGAAACCGGTTCTACCTGTCACACACACAAAAGAGAAGTTTCAGCCACTACACTACTGCTCTTCAACTTTCACACCAGCACACTTATAGTCACCACAAGCTTGCCCTAGCATGCATTTGGCCACCTTGAACACCACTGATCCGAACAGGCAGATTTAAAAACACAGAGAATCCCTCTTGAAACTACTCATTAGATGGTTCAGACCACAACTACTACACCTACTCGACCACCACAACTGTCACTCACAGACAAAAAAAAAAATTCTTGTTCACTCGAACTGCTACAGTCGTCTACTGTCACCAGAAGTTAACCCACCGAAACCCTAGATGTTGCCACAGAAACCTGGGTTTCTTCGCAGTCCTCTAACCCAGATTTCTCACACTAGAAAAAAAATGGAAAAGAAAGAAGGAGAGAAGAAAGTTGCAGTTGACTTCTATTAGTGGCGCTCTGATACCATGTTAGTTTTCAGCCGAACTGAGAAGACAGAGAAAGGAGAGAGAGAGAAGAAGAAGAAGAAGAAAGGAGGAAGTGTCAAACTGAGAAGACAAAGAGTCTAACCTAGTCGACCATATATTTAGACTTAGTAAATAAGTGTACAAGGACAAAAATGCCCCTATCTAGACAGAAGGCATATAACTCATACATTATTGATATGGAAAAGACTAAAATGCCCCTGTTTAGTCAACTCTGTAGAGAACACTGATGTGGGCCCCACAGCTGTGGTCCCACTCTGTCCGTAGGGTAGAATGTGCCCTAGTCATCCTAGGGTTAGCTGATGGTCAATTTGTTATTCCAGTTGTTATTTATATTTCAGTTTTATATTGTTTTATRTGTTATGTAAATACCAAGGGAAGATTTGTCCTTTCATGTAACTAGCATAACMTATAAATACTAAATAGAAGTGGCAGCGGCAGAACATTCAGATTCTGTCCTTCCTTTCAATTCTTGTGTCCTACTGCTCTCTCTCTACTCTTTCTCCTCTCTCCTCTATACCTTTTTCTCCTTTTTCGAACCTGAAATCTATTAGGGTTCAAGACTGATAGCAGTCTTGAACATCTACTAACTCTAACAATTTTCTACACTTTAACATGAACTCTATACTTTTCTTATGAAAATTATGAATAATTATTAAGGAAATATGGCTATGGTACCTAGGGAACTACCTTAGGATCTATGTTTTCTATATAAAAAAATCCATTGCCTAGCGGGCGCCTAGGCGACTAGGTGCCCCCCTGACACCTAGCCTCGCCTTGATGCCTTGAAAACTATGTATGATATGATACACCCGAGTCTATAATCCAAGTAGGGTTAGTGTTACCTGGAGTAGAGGCATGAAAAGCAATGGCTCTTGTACCTAAGTGGGCAAAAGGCCAAAAGCTGATGTGGGGGAAGGAGGTGCAGTGGTAGCAGAGGTAGGATGAAATGATCCTACAAGTCTAGCTTCATTCTCCAACTGAGTCAAAGCTGCCTTGACTACACCTAAGGCCTCCAAAGAAGTAGACCGAGGTCCCAGAAGGGAAGAACCATTTGATGTAACAGCTCCATTTGCATTTCCCTTCTTATTTTTAAGTCTTTCTGGTACAAGATTGGGGATGAATCTTCCAATTGTGTGCCTAGGTATTTTGCAATACTCACAAAACACACATTTTTTTCCTTCATTCTTCATCTCTTTCTCCCTCTCACCACTATACTTATGTCTTGCAGCTCCTAATGTTACCTCCATTTGAGAATTTTGTAGCATAACCTCCCTCCTACTCTCTTCACTGTGCACTAGGGAGTAGGCTTGAAACAAGGTAACATTTTCCCTAGTGAGAAGCTGTTATCTAACAATGTCAAAATCAGAATTCAGACCCGCAAGAAACTCAAAAACTCTACTTCTCTCAACCAACTTATTATAAGTTGCTGCGTCCTTATTACTCTCCCACTCAATTGTTTCAAGGTGATCTATCTCGTGCCATAAGGATTTTAGAGTAGAGAAATAAATTGATACAGGTTTCTCCCCCTATTTCAGATTGTTCACTTCAGTTTTCAACTCATAAACCCTAGCCACATCAAGTGGTTGTGAGTACGTCTCTTTCATATTATCCCAAAAATCCTTGGCTGTCTTTGCCCAAAGGTAATTTCTGCTAATATGGGGCTGCATCGAGTTGCACAACCATGTCATCACAAGATAATTTTCTTGAATCCATTTTGCATAGGAAGGGTCTTCCTTGGATAGTTCCTTAGTGTCTCCAGTCACATAGCCTAACTTTCCCCTTCCTCCAATGGCTATCATGGCAGATTGAGTCCACTTCAAATAGTTTGAACCATCAAACCTGATTGTGGTAATCTGAAAAGGGTTGTTATCAGTCATACTAACAGCCCTTTTAGCAACTTCTCCAGCAGGTTTTTGTTCACTCCCAAAGAACTCCATGCTGAGCTCAACATAGAGAAGAAAAAGAACACGCTCGACTCCCCTTTCGAATAGAAAAAAAAAAACAAAACTGAGAATAGGGACAACAATCTAGTAGATATATTGCTTTTAAAGGAAATCGTAGAAACAGTCTTGGAGAAAGATGAAAAAAAGAGCAGCTGCTCCTCATAGAGATTTCAAAAACCCTACCTCCTGTTACAAAACTTTAGGAGAGTTGAAAAGACTACCCAGAAATTTCAGGGTGGCACCTTCAACCTGAGATTTAAACCCTAAATCTCACCTCAAATTAACTTTTTTATGATTCTTCCTGACTGCTAGGCAATCTCCAAGAACAGAAGTGTCATGGGCAAGCTTCGAACTCCACCAATCTCCAAGAATCGGGCCACGAAGAGAACTAAATCTCCAGCCCTATTAAAATCTCATGTAACCCGGCTAGGAAGAGCTCACGTGAGATTCATGAGCAGAACTAAACCTGCGCTGATACCAACTTGAAGTTACTGCTGTTAGCAGAACTTTTAGGTTGAAAAATAACCCAGAAATTGAAAGAGAAGAGAGAAGAAGAGAGAAGAAAAGCGAAGAAGAATGGGAGAGGAATGGGGGCAGAATGCTCTATTACTGCCACCTTAAGTAGTATTATTTATATGTATTTAACATAACATTAGGTAAAAGGACAAAAATGCCCTGCTACCTATAACGGTACAAGAAAGCAAGCATAAAACAAAAATAAGCAACAAAAAACTGAACTTATGGGACCACAAGTAAATATATCAGGTCTGGTCCACTGTATCACTACAGTTTTTTTAGATATAATATATTTATGATGCTAATGGAATTCTTGCTATTCAAATTTGGTACAGTTGCTGCTATTGCATCTTATAAAACTTGATTTCAGATTCTGAGTACTATTTATTTGGTACATAAGGCCATAACTCAAAGTTGGTTCTGGCCATCTGGAGTCTTGGGAGGGGTATACTTATACTGGATACTGTCCTAACCTTAGGCACTTTTTCACACAAAGTGGCCACTCTCAGACTCAAATCCACATTACAATGCTTACCAGCCCAAGATTTTACCAGTACATGTAGTACTATTTATTTGGTACATAATTTGTACTATTCAAAATACTAGAACTTATTGTATATTTATTGTTTAAATTGATCCATTTTCTCCAATAATTTAGATGGTTCTTCTCTATGGGGTTCAATATGGTTGAGGTTGAGGTTGTTTACTAGATTGTGACCAGATAGATTTATGTAAAATAGGACTGCGGCCCCTTTGCAATTTCATTAGCAAGACTAGATCATTCATCATTGGTATCCAAACTAAACATCTTGCTTGAATAGATCATGAAAAAATAAGGGATAAGAAGGGATTTTCTATATAGAGGGAATTCCCTCAAGAGTACCAGAATAATGGAGGTTCATCATGTTTCTCTTACAATGATATTGCAGATCTCTCAGAGAGGGTTTTCTGGGTTTTGTTCCCTAGTCTGCAGACCTGACATTTCACCTTTTTTCTCTTACTTTCAATAAAATTTACCAACTAATTATCAACCAATTGAGATTGTTTCATGAATACCTAGTATCTACGTAAAGAAAACAAGAAGTTAAAAAACAGTCACTCCAATAAACTTTATTAGACCTCACTAAAATGATTTGCTGACCAGAATATATGGAACAATTGTCTCTTAACATATAATTCTCATCGGAAGTCAATATGAAGTGATGGACCATTCACAACTTCAAGTAGTAGATAGATTGAGGCAAACAAGCTAAAAATAAAAAACAAACAAATAAATAAATATGCATCTAAGAAATGGAATGAGAAGCGCTAATGGAAGATTTGGTTTATGGTAATTGGAAACTTAACATAAAATAAGCCACCAAATAGATGATAATAGTTAACATGATTCTCCACTTGAAAGAACAAAATGCACAAGAAAAATGTTGGAAGAAAGGAGAGTGTGATGCCCGGATAAAGGAGAGTTGTGTCAGGTCAGGAACCAGCATAAAAACCTTTCAACTCCATTTGAGTATCAATCCTGAATTGCTTGCTATATGCAATTTTAGGGCATTAGACATGGTTCTTGATAGGGTTCAATGCCTAAGACAGATTTCGTGTAGCTGACCCCAAATAGTTGGGATTAAGGCGTTGCTGAGTTGAGCCGAGTTTTATGAAAAATATATATATGAAAAATATGATAAAGGGCTTTGGTTTGTCCATCATTGAATCTGTGATTTTTTTTCCTGAGAATTTAATCAATTCCGCAAAATAACCAGGGAAAAGGAGAGAGAGAGAGTAAAGGAAACATTTCCAGTAGAGATCTAAAAATTTCCAGGAGAAGAAGTAAAGAACGGAAATACAAACAATTTTTAGCGTTAGAAACCAAAACCATAAAAAAAAATGGTTCCCCCATATCTTTCCACTAAAATGATAAAAAAACAAAAAGAAAATAAATAACACCCATGATATTAATAGTAGAAAGTTTCACATTTTACATCATAAATTCATGTTTTCACATTTCAGTAAAATAAAGTCCCCGAACGCATAAACTCTGTCCAGTGATAAATAAGTTCCAGACATAACCCAGTTCATAATTTCTTCTTCAAATTCAAAATTTAACCAGTCTGTGTGAAAAGCTGTCATGAAAACCAGCAGAGAAGTCTACTACCAACCAGAACCAGTCTATTCACCAGGCATCAAAGAAAAAGAAAAGAAAAGAAAAGAAAAGAAAGCATTTTGAATTCACAAAACAAGCATACCCAGATAAAAAATAGTGTGCTTTCATCAATCCAGAACTATCCCAAGTATAATAACGTGAACCCAGAAAATTCTGCTTCCGAAAAGTTCGTGAGATACACACTTAACCAAAGAAGAGAACAGTAGCAGGGGCGAGAAGGAAAAAGAAATGTGTATTTGTTGTTTGTATTAACCATTGAACTGTCAATTTTCTAAATGATTACCTTGTTTTGAAGTGAAAATGGTCTGAAACGAGCATAGAATTCAACAGCTCACACCAATCATAACGCCTGGTCTTCGCCCACGAAAAGGCAATGAACTCAAAGCTGCCCGCGGTCAGGTATTCGAGCTGCCCGAAATACCCCTTCAACGTTACCGGAGTCTCTGATGACCAGTATGATTGACGGTACGGAATCTTCCCTGAAATAGCCTAGTCCTAGTGAAGATAATTCAATAGTATAATATTTTAATTTTAATTTTTAGGGTACATTGATGAAAATTGTTGCTGAAACCTACACAAAAATTTGGTAATTGCACATCCCTTTCTTTTAAAAAAAGGCATAAATCATTTCTCCTTCTTTAAAAAAAAGAGACATAAAAATATTCAAAATACCTATATAATTACTTCTCACAAAAATATTTATTTTTTAAATTTTTTCTTGTTATGAATCATTATCCCAAAATTTCTCTTATTTTAAGTTGATTTATTTCCCCCCCCCCCCACACACACCACATAGTCTACTAGTAGCCCGTGTGGCTATGGGCTGATTAGTCATTCTTTCAAAAAAAAAATATAAACTTCAGTTTAGTTCCCTGAACTTTGGGGTAGTGTCAAATTAGTATCCAAACTTTTAAACGTGTTATTGTAATGCTCAAACTTTCAAAAAGTGTTAAATTGGTCTTTATGGTAATCAATGTTAGTTATCTCATCAGGTGATGACATATACAACTTAAAATTTTTGATAATATCAAAACTACCCTTCAAAAGAAGACACTGTTCATTATCTTCTACCTCGAGACTTCATTGAAAATATACTAGCCTTTGTTTTTCTCTCCGAAAGAAATTTCTAATGTTCTCCCACAGAATCTCCGATATCCGGATTTGTCTCTCTAGCGAGTAACTTCTCTCTTGTGGTGTGAGTAACTTCTCACTGCAACAACCGATTCACCGGAGAGATTCCGGCTAGCTTCGAGAACCATGGGATATGCATGGTAACGCCCATCATGCACAACTCTAAACACAGAAGATGGGATGCCTTGTGACAACGTCTGTGTCATGATGCCATTGCCTCGATATATATCCAAGATGAGCAAATTTTGCTAATTCCAAAGCACTCCATGCTCAGAAGAACAAGAAGAAGAAAGATGCAAAGGGATGCATGCAACTATGCAAGAACTAAGACTGTCGTGGCTACAGAAGTACTACTGAAGCTGATAGCATGTAACGTTGTTCTTGATTCATCAATATTAATAAATGGGTTACCCATTGAATGTGGGCACATACGGTGCAGACAGATTGGACCTAATAATTAACTAGGTTAACACAAATTGAGGACAATTCATTCCACCTTCCAAGTAGTAGGCTGCATTTTCTTTTGACTTGTGATTTGTGAAGCAAAGTAGATAGTCAAGACTTTGTCAGTAGCCATACGATGGGTGTATCCAAAGTCGGCCTGTAATTCATATTCATGGTTACATAAATGATAGCTGGTGATTTACCCATTTTTTAGCTTCTCCAAATTCTTTCTTCTAAGCAGCTAAGTGCTAACAATTGAAATAAAATGATTGAAGAATGAGTTATTATTTATACCTTTTTAATAGGTGATTATCTATACAAACTTACAAAGGATCAGCAACATTAAATGAATTGTTTGCGATCTCCACTGGAACCGAAAATAAAATGCACTTTCCGATCTCCATTGGAACAACACCATTAAATGAATTGTTTGTGACGATCAGCAATATCATACGTTATGATTTTTTTTTCATATTAATTACTTAAATTTTAAATATATCATAATTAAGATATAAATTGAAAATGAATAAAGGTAATAACATGACTAAAAATAAACTTAAATATTTGTATTAAATGTGTACATGCAGAAATTTTAAATTACATTGTTACTATTATTACTACTACTACTACTACTACCAAATTTTGTATTCAATTTCTGTCTTAAATAAAAATAATTTTTATTTAATATGATGATTATATAACATTAGAAATGCTCCAAAAATCTCTTTGTCAAAACTCTGTAATTTTTTATTTTTTGTGTTCAATCTTTTTTTAAATACTTATTATTCAATTATGACATCATGAATTTATTTGAAAAGTTGGATCATTGACCCATCATTTAGACAAGAAAATAGATTTACTTTCGGATCAATTTTAAATTATATATTTCATCTACATTATATAAATAATTTTTGCTTATTACACTTAATTTTTGTTTGACATAATTAGTATATAATTTTTTATATATTATTTTGATTACTTGTACTTTTTTATTACTTTTTAAATATTTATTATTTAACTATCTTATCATCAATCAATCAACTTGACCTAAACCACTAACCCATGACCCAAAGAAAAGTTTGATTTCTAGGTTGACATTAAATTTTGTATTGCATTTCCATTATTGATAAAATTATATCTTATGTATAATATTTATTTTTGTTCAATATAATATTATAGATGTACCCAATATTTTATTTTTTATAAATATATAACATTATATCTTATGCACAAAATTTATTTTTGTGATTCTTTGTATTTTCTATTTTTTTAAATTTTATTATTTGACTATAACATTATTTTCATTTCTAGGTTGATTTTAATTTTGGCATTCCATTTTCATCATTTATAAAAATGCTTCTTACATTTCATACTTATTTTTGTTCAGTATAATGACAATTTGGTAAGAATATATGATGTAATGGACTAGGAAGGCTTTTATTGTTCAGTCCACCTCATAAATCTTTATGAATTTGTATAGTTGGGAATAGTAACAAGTGGGAGTGGGCCTTGGGCTGAGTTGGGCCATATTTTTTATTTTCTTTCTTTTTTTTTTGTTTTCACTACAAAAAAAAAGCAAAAAACAAAAAATAAAAGAAAAAAGAAAATTTGGAGAAAAAATGACAAATTCAATGATTGTAAGTTGTAACAACAATTTGAAAAAAAAAATAATCTTAAAATTTATTCTATATGAATAATCAAGTTCATGCAATAAAAATATAAACTAGTTAAATAAAATTGAAAAAAAAAAATACAATGAAATTGAAAATGCTCTAACAAAATAGAAAATAAAAATTTACAAATAACTTACAAGGTAAAAATAAAATTGATGAAAATCTCAAAATTTATTATAATCTAAATTTTCTTCAAGTCTATCTTCTACATCAAACTAATCTTTTAGACAAATGTACATCTCCAATGTTTCACCAATCACCCAGTTCCTCCTTTCACCCAACACTCTATTTCCTACACTAAAACAAGATTCCAATGCTATTGTAGATACCAAAGGGGTTGATCACGTGCCATAGCGATAAATATAGGATAATTATTTTCTTGTACTTTCCACCAAGTTAAAATATCAAAATTTCCTATGTTGGATAGCTAACAGACTGTTAGATGTCTTTTCAAATGGCCAGTGCCAATTAGGGGTGAGCATGGTTTAGTTCGGTTCAGTTCCAAGTTTTTGGAATTAGAACCTACCTTGTGAAGGTCAGTTCTAGCCTTGGTGGTTTCGGGGTCAATATATAGTTTAAAAGTTATATTATCTTTATTAATTAAATTTAGTAACTTAATATGTATATTATCATTATATGGTTCAAAGCTTATAATTTAAATTTAAATTTTGTAAATATTACCTTTTACATTACTTATATTGTACACATTCAAATATTAAAAAAAAAACAAATGATCAAATAACTTAAGTAACTCAATGGTCAAGTGAGATCATGGCCTTTGTAACTATGAGTGCTTGGGTTCAAATCTTCACATCCCCAAAAGTATTTTGGGGTTTATTTCAAGGCAAGGCAGGTTCCACCAAGGCCAACCAAGGTCAGTTCGGGTAGGGTAAACCCTTAGACCCTAGAATCGACCTAGGTGGGGGTCGGTTCCAAGAATTTGGAACTAAACCCTACCTTGTGACAAATTGGGTAAGGTCGATACCAAGGTTGGTTTGGGTAGGGTAAACCCTTAGGCCCTAGAATCGGCCTGGGTGGGGGTTGGTTCCAAGAATTTGGAACCAAACCCTACCCTGTGGCAAACTGGGTAGGGTTGGTTCCATTCGGTTCCGGGTAGAACCTACCCATTTGCTTACCCCTAGTGCCAATACTACTCTGACTTTGATAGTAAAAATCACATTTACATTTAATGCAAATTGCTCTTATGCCCTTTCCCAATACATCCATCATAGTAAAATAGTTTCAAACATCACCGATTTTCTTTATTAGTACCCTAAAATTACTAAAGCCAACATTAGATTGGGTTTGAAAGGAGATATGAGAGGAACCAACCATTTTAAATTTTTAATAAATATTAAAATCTAAAATTTATAAAAGAAAATTCAAATAACCCAACAATTGCACTTCGGTCCTCGGAGTCTGGTCTATTGATTTGGTATTTCAACTTGAATGCAAAGCTTTTAAGTCTCCCAAATTGCCAATTTCAACTTGAGACACTTGATCAAGCTTAATTTCTTGTTGAAATTTAAAAAAAAAATTAGGAATGGCTACGAGGAGAGGGTGCCCTGCCTCGCCACCCTATCCTCGGTGGTGGGGCGGGGCACCCCCTCCTCATTCCTACCTCATAGTCAAGATATTTTGCCCCATCCCCACCCTATCCTCGATGGCTGGGCAGGGCACCCCCTCCCCATCCCTGCCCCGTAGTCAAGATATTCTGCCCCCATGCCCAGTGGTGGGACAGGGAATCCCTAAATTTTCCTTACCCGAGGCAACCACCTAAATATTATTTAATTTATGGAAAATTTACAAATAGGATTAGGAATTTGGGGGTATTTTAGGAATTGAATTAATACAATTTGGGGGTACTTTAGAAATGGAATTATGGGATCCTGGGATTTTAAGTATTTAGGGAAAACTTAGAGATATTTTAAAAAATCAATATTAAATCTAGGAATATTTTACTAATTTACCATCAAGTTCGGGGAATTATATGCAAAACCCGTCTTCACCCCGTCCTTAGCTAGGAGCAAAAATATATTCCTCATCCCCACCTTGTCCCTGTTTAAGGTCAGGGGAAACTCACCCCATTCGAGGCGGGGCAGATCGCGGCCTTAGTTTTATGGGGGAAATTGTCATCCCTATAAAAAATTGAGAATATACTATAGAGTAGTATAAAGTATAGTATGAGAGTATAAGAATGGGAGATTGTTTTTGATTGAATGAGAATGATTGTTGTTGTGATGAAAATGGTAAGGCTTGAGGTATTTATAAGGGTTCGAAATAATTTAATTGATAGAAACATCCTCCTAAACTAGCCATTTATAGTTGTTTATAGAAGTGTTTTGGTCATTTATAAAGTTCATTTATCGCTTTACTTGAAATGTCCCCTAAACTAGTTGTTTATAGATGTTGGGGGCATTTTAGTCATTTTCACACCCCCTTTTGTAAAATACACAAATACCCCAAAAAATAGTTGTTTATAACTGTGGGGGATTATTTTTTCCACTATACCCCCTTATGACGGGTATAAAATGACTACAATTGACGTGGCCAATGACACATGACATGTCGTGTGCATGTGAGCCATGCCACCATAAAGCCCACACAAGTCGTAGGCCATGTTGTGTCAAGGGCCAAAAATCCTCAGCTTATCCCAACTCAAGATGTCATGCATGCTAGGCACAACCTGCTTGTAGATGGCCCAACCCATTTTACACCTCTACCATAAATTTCCCTTCATTTTAATCTGAATGTGTATTAGGAACATCTCTCATGAATAATAGCATACTAGAATGGGAGATGTTCTTGATCTATGGCTAGAACATGCTATGAGGTCGGTATGAGAAGCGCTCTATGAGGTTGGCGTGGTGTTGTCGTTTCAAGCAAGGTTTTAAAATCCAACCTAAAACTGGAACCATTCTAGGCACCAGTTTACAGGTCGACAATTCGACCATCCAATTCGAGCAGACAGGCCATTCTGATGAAAAAAAAAATCCAAAATTTTAAAAAAATAATTAAAATAAAAAATGGCAAAAAAATGTTGAGCGGGTCGATGGGTAGATCGCCTAGGTCAACGGATCGTTGACCAATTCAACGGTTTTTGGCTAAGGATTGGTTTTGGGGCAAAACGGAACCGGTTGCCTAGATTGTTCTCGGGCCAAACGGTCCGACTGTCCAAGTTAACTATGGTTCGAAAATATTGGTTTCAAGTACACTAGGCGTCATGGAGGTGTTTTGAGTTTAATGGTAAAAATGCCTATTTGGATGGATTGTTTCAAGAAAAAAAAAAAAAAAAACTGAAATGCCTTAGAAAGTCCCCAAGGCGTTTATTGGGGGAGGGGGTGTTTATCAAAAAAACATTTATATGGAAAATAGTGCTTTAAACTCTTTTTGTTCTTGTTGATTGGTTGGGCATTTCAAGTAATAGCCCATAAAGTTACTTTCCAACTCAACAATAATAAATGTTTCTCATGTTTGGCTGTTTGGTGGGACGTTTCATGAAACAACCATATGGGTGATTTAGTGTGACATTTTTATTTGATATTTGGGTGCCATTGAGTTGATTTAATGGTCCAAATTATTCATGCTTGCGCGTAATGGCCGATTTTGAGACCCAACAGTGGATCTTGGATGCAAACCACATCCAACGGTCAAAATGACTGGTATAGGTCCTTAGTATGAAATTGATATCTAACAGTGTATCTTATATGAAGATTATCCTTTTTTTTCTCCTAAACTTATCTCAGCCTTGGCCCGGCCCAGCTACTTGGAGTCCGCTAACTGCCATCCCCTTGTTCTTTTCTTGCATTTTTGAGTATATGTTTTAACATAAAATAAAAAGCATGTTTTGTGCAGAAAGCTTATTGAAGTTTTTTTACTTTTTTCTCTATGCATAGGAGGGAACGGGCACTTTATAGAATTAAAATATGGAGCTCTTGGATCTCTCTGTATCATGGTTTTGAAAAAATAACATGGAAACGGAATTCACTGGTTTCAGGTTGATGGTTCGACCTTCCAATTTGAATGGATGGCCTGTTTTAACAAAAAAATAAAAATAAATAATTAAAAATAACAGTAAAAAACCATTGAACGGGCGATGGGTCGATGGTTCAATCGTCCAGGTCAATAGGTCATTGACTGATTCAACAGTTTTTGGCCAAAGACCGGATTTGGGTAAAATGGAACCAATTGCCTAGATGGTTCCTGGACTGAATGGTTTGACCATTCGGATCAACGGTGGTTTAAAAATCATTCTCTGTATAGTGACTGGTGTAGGATCTTTTCTTGCAATAGAATGTGAAGACAGTGAAAACAGTCATGAATGAAAGTGAAAGTGAGAACTTCGATTAAATTTAATCAGATAATCACCACTCTTTTTTGTTTGTCTAAATAAAATGGGTCGGTAATCTTTTCTAGAAGGCCCATCTTGTTTCATAACTTGGTTTGGGTTAATGGAGAGAGTTGGTTCTAAACATAGCATCTGATAAGAAATTCCTATTCAATAAACATATGAAGGCTTCATCTCATTTATAAAATTAGATTCATGGGGAGAGTTGATTGAAGAAATAAGATGCATATCTGTGCTTAATCTCTCTCCATGGGAGGAATATGGTTTCATACTTTCATGCCAATGTTAGGTTTTAATCTCTGTTAAGTGGACTTACATATTCAGTGAAACAATTGCATTGATGGGCTATCTTGTAAGTGGGCTAAATCAAGTGATTCATTTATGCAAAGCCCGTAGACTTCAACAAAAGGGTATGGGGCTTAATGAGTGGATACCACATTTTGGCCCATATAGGCTTAATGGGATCCTATTAGGTCAAAATATAAA
>NW_010729084.1:9044705-9065748 GCF_000365185.1 Nelumbo nucifera
GTTCTCATTTTTCTTCCTGCACAATTCAGTCAATTTAAGGTGAGTTATAATACTCAAAAGGAGAAATGGACTCTTAATGAGCTCATTTCTCAATGTATGCAAGAAGAAGAAAGAATCTAGAGAGAAAAGACGGAAAGTGCTCACTTAGCATCAACCTCTCAGAATAATAAAAAGAAGAGGACTAAGGATACTGCAAATGGAACACCCACGCAGAAAAAAGGCGAAGAAGCAAGGTGATGGATTTACCTGTTTTTCTGCAAGAAAGGAGGACACATGAAGAAAGAGTGTCCCAAATACGCCGCCTGGTGCATAAAGAAGGGTATGTCTCTCACTTTAGTTTGTTCTGAGGCTAATTTAGCTTCTGTACCTATAGACACTTGGTGGCTAGATTCTGGCGCTACTACTCACATAAGTGTGTCTATGCAGGGTTGCATTTGGAGCTGACCGCCAATTGATGCTGAAAGATTCGTCTTTGTAGGCGATGGCAATAAAGTTCTTGTGGAAGCTGTAGGACATTTTAGATTGATTTTAAAAACTGGTTGTTATTTGAATTTAGTTGAGACGTTTGTAGCTCCGTCATTTAAACGGAACTTAATTTCTATTTCCTATTTAGACAAATCTAGTTACTTTTGTGGTTTTGGAAATAATAAAGTTAGTATTTCTCTAAATTCAAATGTTATTGGTACCGGTATTTTAATTGATCGTCTTTACATGTTAGAGACTATTGCTTCCCATAATACAATCCTGCATGCAAGTACTAAAGGTGCAAAGCGTAAATTAACCGAGAATTCCGCTTCCTTATGACATAAGCGCTTAGGCCACATCTCTAAACAAAGAATTCAAAGGCTTGTGTCGGACGGAATTCTTGATTCCCTTGATTTAACGGACTTCAAAGTTTGTATTGAGTGTATTAAGGGAAAATTGACGAACACAAAGAAAATATGTGCTAATAGATGTACGGAAGTCTTAGAACTGATACATACGGACATCTGTGGGCCATTCCCTACGCCTGCATGGAATGGCCAGCAGTACTTCAGTACGTTCATAGACGACTTCACAGTACGCGTACCTATACTTAATAAGTGAGAAGTCTCAATCCCTGGACGTTTTCAAGTCTTATAAAGCTGAAGTTGAACTTCAACTTGGTAAGAAAATTAAAGCCGTCAAATCTGACCGTGGCGGGGAATACTATGGCAGATATGATGGATCAGGAGAGCAATGTACATGACCCTTTGCTAACTTTCTAAGGGAATGTGGTATCGTCCCACAGTGCACCATGCCGGGTACACCTAGCATAAATGGTGTTGCTGAAAGATGAAACAGGACACTTAAGGACATGGTAAGAGCATGATTAGTCATTCTTTTTTACTTGTATCACTTTGGGGAGAAGCATTAAAAATTGCAGTGTATATCCTTAACCGAGTACCCAGCAAAGCAGTAACTAAAACCCCATATGAGTTATGGACTGGGAAAAATCCCAGCATAAGGAACCTACACATTTGGGGATGTCCAGCTGAAGCAAGGCCTTATAGGCCCAACGAAAGGAAATTGGACTCTAGGATAGTTAGTTGTTACTTTGTTGGATACACGGAACGTTCTCAAGGGTTCAAGTTATATGATCCCACCACCCGCTCCTTTGAGACGGGAAATGCGAGATTTCTTGAAGATGTTGAGTTTGGAGGGGAAGAATTAAGGAACATCTCTTTTGACGAAACAATTGTCTTGCAAGAAGAGAAATTCATTTCTCTTCCTGATATTATTATCGANCAGACAACAATTCCTGACACTGTTCATGAAGCCATTCCGGTTCAAGACAACAATGAAGTTCCTTCCATAGAGCAAACTCAACAACCTCAAGAAGTGCCATTGAGRAGATCCAACARACAAAGGAGAAGTGCRATTCCAGATGACTATATCGTGTTCCTCCTAGAACAAGAAGATTCGGTAGGCTTAGCGGAAGATGATCCAATCACCCTTCGCGAAGCCCTTCAAAGTTTTAATTCCCAACATTGGATCAATGCCATGCAAGAAGAGATGAAATCCATGAAATACAATGACGCTTGGGATCTTGTTGAGTTGCCTAAAGGCTCGAAACCCATTGGTTGCAAATGAAAATTTAAAACCAAAAGGGATTCAAAAGGCAATGTTGAAAGATATAAGGCTCGTCTAGTCGCCAAAGGTTTCACTCAAAGGGAAGGCATTGATTATAAAGAGACATTTTCTCCGATTTCTTCGAAGGACTCCTTTAGGACAATAATGACACTTGTAGCTCATTTTGATTTAGAGCTACAACAGATGGATGTAAAGACAGTGTTTCTCAATGGAGACATTGATGAAATGATTTATATGGTTTAGTCAGAAAACTTTAAATCCAAAGATTCAAAGTCTATGGTCTGCAAATTAAAGAAATCCATCTATGATCTCAAACAAGCTTCTCGTCGATGGTATCACAAATTTCATCAAGTGATTACCTCATATGGTTTTGAGGTAAATGTGGTAGATGACTGTGTATACCACAAGTTCAGTGGGAGCAGGTTTATCTTCCTAGTACTATATGTCGATGACATATTGCTGGCGAGTAACGATATAGGCTTGCTGCACGAAACCAAGAAATTTCTCACTAAGAATTTTGAGATAAAAGATCTTGGGGATGCCTCTTTTGTGCTAAGCATACAAATACTACGAGATCACTCTCGAGGTGTTCTTGGATTGTTACAAAAGGGCTATATCGAAAAGGTGCTAAGCAGATTCGGCATGAAAAGTTGTTCGCCAGGTGATACGCCTGTGGCTAAAGGAGACAAGTTCAGTCTCAGTCAGTGCCCCAAAACAGACCTTGAAATAAAGGAGATGAAAAAGGTTCCCTATGCCTCGGCTATAGGAAGTCTGATGTATGCTCAAGTTTGTACCCGTCCCGATATAGCCTTTATAGTGGGACTGTTGTGCAGATATTTGAGTAACCCAGGACAGTTTGGAGATCATTGGGTGTTCTGATTTTGATTTTGCGGGATGCCAAGACAGCAAACGATCCACTTCGGGCTATGTTTTCATGTTACCTGGAGGAGCTATATCTTGGAAAACTGCCAAACAGACGCTCATAGCCCCTTCAACTATGGCAGTAGAGTTCATAGCTTGCTTTGAGGCATCCAATCATGGGATATGGCTGCGTAACTTTGTCACGGGGCTGCGAGTGGTTAATGGCATTGAAAAGCCATTAAAGTTATTGTGTGACAATAGATCTACAGTTCTGTATTCCAATAACAACAGGAGTTCTGTGAATAAACATATTGATATCAAGTTTCTATATGTTAAGGAAAGAGTTCAAAGTGGTCAGATTTGCATAGAACATATAGGGACAAACTCCATGATAGCGGATCCGTTGACCAAGGGATTGCCACCTAAGGTCTTTCATGAGCACACTGCTCGTATGGGTATAGGCATGTTTTGTGATACCTTGATTTAGTGGGAGTTTTCTCTTCTTTTGCTCTTGGATGTACTATGGATTAAAGCATGTTTGCATGTCTACATTTACACATAATAAAGTTTATGATTCTTTCCATCATCTATATCTCTGAATATGTTTGTGATTTTTGATTGATCTCTCTAAAGAATAAAGTTGAACCATTTGGAAATAGGCATGTTTTGAGATCACATTGCATGTAATTTCCATGCCACTCATCCATACTTGATCTATGTCATTGAATGCATTGATATGGTGAGCATGAAAGGCTTAGTCACGCATATATGTGRYGAAARCCRTCATGGTCTCATATTAGTACAGGAGATGGACCAGATTGAAACTAAGGAGAAGTCTAAAGAAATTAGCATAAGAAGTGTACACATAAGGAATTCTTTCAATATATTTGTTTCAGTTCTCATATGTAGCCCAAGTGGGAGATTGTTAGGTTTTAATCTCTGTTAAGTGGGTTTACATATTCAATGAAACAATTGCATTGATGGGCTATCTTGTAAGTGGGCTAAATCAAGTGATTCATTTATGCAAAACCCGTAGACTTCAACAAAAGGATATGAGGCTTAATGAGTGGATACCATATTTTGGCCCATATAGGCTTAATGGGATCTTATTAGGTCAAAATATAAAGGCTCATAGGTTATGGTTCCCAATATGTTAAATCATCTAGCCACCCTCTTTGTTCTACCCCATTAGAATCAAAGAGCTGAGAAAACCTAAGGAAGAAGGAAGATTTAACTGAAGAAAGCCACACCAGTCGACCAACCATTGATTCATCACTCATTCCGCAAGRGTTTCAACTACTRCGATGGATACAGGTATTTACGTTTAAACCTCCTTGATAACTGCAACATGATATTCTTTGGGGTGCAACATGGCTTCTTGTTCTTCGTATATTGAATGGTATTGGTATGATTCTACAACATTAAGGATTGATTTGCTCCCCCTTTATTTATTCTAACAACCAATCTATTCCTACCCTCTCTTGCCTAGTACCCGATCTCCAAGTAACTAGCAAGAGATAGCAGCGACAAGAAATTGGTTATAAAGTTTGCAAACAAATTAAAACACTGATTCGTCAATTGAGAAATCGTTGGTGAAGGTCCTTGCCGGTGTCAAGCTAGGAGATTAATGGTTTTGATGGCATACTTACCGGCGTCCATAGCCACCAATTTATTGTGGGAAGAAGCCCTCTCTGTGAGTCTGACGATGGCTTATCCTCTTGGTCGAAGAAGTTTGTCTGACACAACCAACTTCATTTGATCATTGAAAATATTACATGAGAGGAGCTGCTAGAGTCATAGTGCATACTTAACTGCCTCATACAAGATGTATAAGAAAAAAGATGGGCAGTTTGGTTATATTGTCTATTAAAATGTACAAAACATATAGACGTAAAAGTTGATATGAGATTTTTGATGCTGCTGCGATGTAGCTGTTCGATCCATTGCATAGCTTGCCGATCTGTATTTACAAGATCCACCAAGGTAGAGCTATCAGAAAAGACCAGAAATTGTGTAATGTCACGTGATAGTGCTGCTTCATGGCCCATTGAGAACGCTCACATTTCAGCATCGTAGCTGTTGAGGGCCCAGCATGGACTGCCTTCTGCAATGAGTAACTTGGCATTGGGATGTTTGATGATGAACCCTCATCGTGCATTCCCTGTAACTAGATCAAACGATCCATCAATGTGCAAGGTGGGTGTGGTGAGATGGGGGAGTGAGATTGAGCACTTGTAGAGGGAACTATTTTTTGGGTGCAGCATTGAAAAGCTATATGAACAACAGGTGGAAGATCTGGGATGGTGTTTTCAAAAATAAAGCAGCTTGTTGCGTGCTTTCCAAATGAAGTAACTGAGCAAGCTGAAGTTGCTTAGACTTAGCTGGGCATGGGACTTACCAAAGTGGATGCACTTGACTCATACCAGTTTGATAGAATGGCATGCACTGGTTGGGGTGTTAAGGATGCTGGATTTAACCCAATTTGTGATTTACACCAAACAACTCTTGCGAAGGGGCACTGAAAAAAACATGAAAAGTTGTTTCCTGTTGTTGCTTACAGAAGTTACAAAGCTGATCTGGGAGGTTAAACCACTTGTGACATTTGCCTTTAGTGAGTAACTCATCCCATAATAGCTTCTAAAGAAACATTTGAAACTGATAGGGCACTAATTTTCCATAGCAACCTCCAGTTGAAGTGTGGACTTGAGCTCAAACATTGTGCGCGACTGAAAAAATGGTAAACTGACTTGACTGAGTATATACCCGAAGCGTTGTACTTGCAAATGAGCAAATCTGCTTGTTGGTTGGGTTGAGGTGTGACTGATTGAATGTGGCCAATGGTAGATTCGTCAAACAATTGATGAAGTTTATTAAGATTCCAAGTAAAGTTAGGGTTCAATAGTTCTGCAACTTTGATGCCAACACACGTCAGCACCAACTAAGCTCTACATTTCACGAAACACCTAGCCATTGGGGGAAGCGAGAATTTAACAAGAATTCACATAAATTAATGCACTTACATTTTTTCACGTTTATTAGATAAATGTTGAAACCAAACAGTGGTTTCATACCCAATAAACACCAACGTTGATGTGGTGGCATTTATTGAAAAAACGCCTACGAAACCAAACATCCTGCAAATCATGAGCAATAGCCATGTGTTTCTTCAAACACTTAGCTAACATTGCTCCAACATGGATGTTGATATGGCATGGGTGCATCCTATCTAGTGCATCACGATGCAATGGTTGAGTTTTTTCTTTGGACCAAGGAAAGAGGAAACCCTATCAAAACCTCCTTTTGAACAAGGGGAGGGGAAACCCTATAAAAAATCACCAATAACCATCTATAAAAAACACTTTGAACCAAATGATTTATAGGTGAAAACGTTGCCACTATTCCTACATGACAACAACAACACTAAAACAACAAAAGTGGTGTTTTGTAGCTGTAATGTGGTATTTCAGTTTCCTCTAGAAAACGCCTCACTCGAAGCTATCATGATGTCAAACACCATCTAAAATGGTGTTCAATATTAGCATCCTTTATCTAAAATGGTGCTCAATATTAAAAAACCGAAAAAAAAACCCAAACTAAACTGATAAAATCAAATCAAAAAAATCTGATGAATCGAACTGATCAGTTTGGTTTTGGTTAACCAATATGAAAAATCAGTGGATAACTGAAATACATATCCATGTGTGTATACACGTATATATTATTTATAATATAATATATTACATATATTTCTATTATTACTATTATATAATTATATAATTATATATATATTTATTTATTTATAACATATATTATAAATTCAAAAAAACTGAAAGACAGAAGAACCAAACTATTCAAAAACCAATACAATCAATCAGTTAACCGATTGGTTTTGGTTCGGTTTCAGTTTGTAGTTTTCCAAAAATTGAAAAATTGGTTCGGTTGGAAAAAAAAAGTCCTACAGTTTGGTTAATTAAACTGTGAACACCCCTACATATAACCTGAAATAATTTATCACTTTTCAAGGTGTTTCTGTGATTGAGAAAACGACAATGGTATTAAACAAACTCCAAGACTTAGGGACATTATTACTTTATAATATCATAATATTTTAATCATTTTCATTATTTCTATTTAAAGTACAATTTGAGGGGTAAATTTTTAAAATGCACTGAACAACTTCATAGTATTCAGATGTCTACAAAAGTAGAAAAACAAATTTTTTATATATTGCTTTCAAAGCTTTTTAGAGTTTTTTTTCTCTTTCAATTCAAAATTCAGATGTGCCGAATGCCACCTTGTATTCATTTGCATATATAATTATATGTATACATTACAAAGATACACTCATTCTATATTTGTAATTTTCTTTGGAAGGCACTAAGGCAAATTCCATTCAACAAGGACTAGTACAAGTCACAGTTACTAAGATATAATAGAGGATAAAAGTTCTGGGTTATTGAGACTAGGTGAAGTAATTAGAAATCAAGCATTCATGCTTGGCTAACCGGTGAACTGCTTTGTTTGACAAGAGTGAATTACTTGTACTTAGGAGAAACCACGCACAATATAGTAAGCATTAAGCACATTCAATGAACAGTACCAACCGTCAAAGTGGCATTTGCAAAGTGTCATCTAATTCTCTTTATCAACCATCCAAAGTTTCAAACATTGGACAGAAAATGAACAGTCCAAAATCCTTACCTCTTCAGTTCAAGAAAGCAACTTTTTTAGTGTCTGATGTGGTGTTGGGTATTGAAACTGATTTCATCAAAAAAATTGAGAGAAAAGTTGAATCCAGCACAAACTCCAAGTTCTAATGTTATTTCTGTTTATTCCTAGTTTCAAGACTTGAGTTATAGGTGCCATCAAGGTTTAAAGTATCGACACAGGGTGTATCGGCTTATGTCGGTACTTTTTCTATGTTTTATTTATTTATTTTTTTAAAACTGGTTCAGAGAGGTCGGTTTAAATCCCAACTCTCAACTACCCTCTGAACCATGGTCTGACCCAATACAACCCCTCTAGAAACATATCCAAAAGCTCCCGACACAATGCAGGCCGATATGTATCAATACTTTGAACCTTGGGTGCCATTAAACACTACTTCAGAGAGGAAGTAAGATACGTGAAAATTGGTTTTTTTTTTTTTTTTACAAAAATTAATAGATACAATGTTTCCAAACGCCATCTTAATGATGAAAATGATATAAATAGGCATAAGATTCCTGGATATTGAATTTGAATCCTTATTCTCAAATAGTGAATATGAATCAATTTGTAAATTGCCAATTATTCTCTTTGTATTTGAAATTTGAAAAAAAATATACAAAGGGGTCTTGGATTCCTGAAGCTGAAACGACAGTGGGGTCCCAAATACTGTACCAGAATCTGGTACGTCCGTAACTAGATTGGAGATTTTTCGATGACCATCTGTAAAGAGATGCTACAATCAAAATCTGGATGATTGCATGGCTCTTGCCTAAAAAGTGAACGTACGCATCTCACCATGCCTTTGGGCAGTAGACTGTAGACCCCTCCAGTACGCAGTCTCAGTCTATTGTAATCCAACGGTGGTCTACCCCCTTTGGCAGTGCAATTAAGACCATCAGAATCTCATAATCAGAGAAGCAGGCTGCAAGAATGGACAAAACCACCAGTACAATGAAGCAGTAGAAAAAAGAGGTTCCAATTTTACCCGTTGGATCAGCCTCTCTGTTCTTATTGTAGATTCCGGGTTGCAGAGCTTTGAAATTTGATCAGTGATTTGATGTTAGAAACTTCTAATCAATCTCACTTGAATTCATGGGGAATAGGCAATCAGGACTGATTAAGTTCATTTGACTGAATTTTGTAATCAATCCCAATTGAATTCATAAAACTGAAGAAAATATCAACTACCAATCCTAGCTAGAACTAGAAAAATTTAAGCATTGACGTACATAAACATTGATTACTTGCAGAGCTCTATACTACATCAGGATAAAGACCAAAGAACCATCCACCTGATAAAAGACAAATTAAATGAAACGTGTATTCAAATCCAATTGATATTTGGTACGCAGGTTAACTTGATAGCCATTTAGCCACTACAAATAGAAAGGAAGGCAATTAAGAACAATGTCGCAAAATTAATTAGGCATTAAAGAGAATTTAACAATTTGATATTTGAGTGATTAGAAGCTACAAATTTACAGCTTGGCACAATTTAAATATTTAATCCCCTTCTCTACCCAGCATTTTACATATCAGAGCAGCTAGCCATTATTAGACTATTTTAATTTTAAGTGCTCAAGTGCTAAAAAAAGCAGAGAACAAAAAGGCACCATTTCTCATATTTCTCCAAGTCTGCCATACCCAGTAATCACATGAGGATCAATGCGAGTTGCATCAATGTCTTGGGTTCTTGTTGAAGCCTCACTCCAAATTAGAGCATCTGTTGTGTCCAAGCTCCGCACCCTTTTCTTACATCCTGCTGGAGAACTCTCTAAAGACAATCCTGCAGGGCTTCCATTTGTAGTCAGGCAGCTTTCAGTGGAACAATCAGCTCTAGGGGGCTGCAGATTAGGAGGCTCTTCTTCAGGGACTTGCACTCTAATTGCCTCAGCCGGACGTAAAGAATAGAACCTTGTAGGTTCATGAGAAGAGCTTGTTCTAGAAGCCTTTGGTGCTGATCCTGGAAGCTCATGCCCTTCTGCATCAGGAACCAGACAGCTGATGGTTTGGCCAGCAAGCAACTTGCATGCTCTTTCAAGCATAGATTCCACGTATCTTCTTTCTGCATCCTTGCATATCTGCAAATGCTTTTCAGCCTGCAAACAAAAAGGTAAAATTAGGTGAGAAGATTTCAAGTGTTGATTTGGTAACTGATATCCCAGGAAAACCGTTGATTTGGTAACTACTAGTAACTTATTATATTATACATCCATGGGATCATGATGGTTAATCATTTACTCTATTTTTTATTATTTATGAACAATAGTTACAAGACTTGGAAGGTAAAGGAAGGAAAATTATAACCATGAACTGTGTTATCCTCTAGTTCCCTACCTATTGTCCATCCCCACCTGAACAAGATCCATTTCCCATTGCCAAGGCCAGCTTGACATGGAAATTCATTACTACCAACAGTGCTCTCTTCCCTTTATTTTCTTGTCAAAATTCTACGGCAACCACAAAGCCATTTCCAATTCCCAAGACCCACATAATTAGCAAAACAATTTCAAAGCTTCCAAAGAAATCCACTGCAGAGTTGATATTCAAAATGAGGAAGGGACTTACCTCAACTTGCAGATGCAGTTTCCTTTGCACTTCCATTTGGGCTCTTAGTGCTTCCTTAACTTCATAACCCCTAAGTATGACATGGCCCATAATGTAGGAACTTTAGCTCGTTCAAACACTGAATGATAGAATGTGGGTGCATATACATCATGATAAGAGCTTCATAGAAAAGACAGATGGAACATGTATCTTACTCATTTAAATCAGAAGCAGACATGCCAGGAGAGGAGGTACCGTTGTGTGGGCTTTCCAAAAGGTATGAAGCTGGGGTTCCTCCAGTAAAATGGTAAAACAAGTCAGATTAAATGTGAAAATTTTTCTACTCAGAGGTCATTCATTTTAAGTTGTATATAAAAAAACTTTTTCATAAGAGAAAGGGAAGTATGATTTACTTCTCTTTTTCTATAAATGAAAACTGATTCCCAGCTTGGATTTTAGCCAAATGAAGTCCATTAAGCAAAGTTCAAGTCATACAACAATATTAGGAATATCTATCACATTTTTTTTCTGGCAAAATGGACAGAAAGTATGGAAGAATAACATTTCATAAATGCTGGTGCATGACAAAAAGAATGAGTTACAAAAATCTTACCATCTTTGGACGGCTCAGTCAAATCCTTCCCTGATTGCTTACCTAGTCTGTATTTCTGTTATGCAGATTGTATAACACAATTCTCAATACTATTTTCATTTGCAACTTCCAACATAAAACTAGAGAAATCGAGTAATGGAAAGAAACCTGGAGGTGACTCTTCAGATGAAAAAGTGTTAGTCCCTTGACGCCCATTGTCCGCATGATAGACTTTGGAGTTGCTTCTGCAAGTAGAAATCAGTTATTTTCTTAACAAGTAATCCGAATACTAGAACTATCAATTAAGTGCAAAGCTATCATATATGCAACCAGACTTGCACAGCATGGGGCCATAGAATAAGTCCACAGCAAGAAAATGCAAAGCAAATGTATTCCCATGTAACTATACTAAATTGAAAAGTGTTAGTAGTCTAAAAATGTTGAAGACCATCCAAATAAGGAAGAAAACAAGGAACCGGTTTTGCAACCATGGCTCAAACTTCGGTTTTCTTCTCAATGCCAAAAGCTTCATTTTATTATGATCCGGACAAGAGCATCACCAGGGTATCATTTTCACCAAGGTATCATCTCTGCTTTTCTTTTCTAAAGTCCAGGCCAGACTTGTAAAGTTGAAAAAGTAAAAGCTCCAAGTGAAATAATATGTTTCTGGAAAATACAAAATACATTTGTGGGAATAATAAGCCCAAATAAAAGCAATTTTGAAGCGAAGAAAAGAACACAAGCACATAGAAATAGAATAGATAATTTGTATATTAAAGTATATGCACGCAAACAACAAATAGGAGAAAGGAGAAAGGGGAAGACATGATTTTTTTTTTTGTTTTTTTTGTGGGGGGGGGGCGGATGGTTGGGGTTATGAATTATAGTATCGATTTCATTTAGGACTTAACCTAAGAAAATATGCTTATGCATAACAATTTGACTCGAAAATAGTTAACTTAGCAGCTACCAAATCATCCATTGATAAATACCGAACCAAATCCCTAAAGGAAAAAGAAATGGCAAATAGCAAACACACTCAGACAAACAAAGCACAGTAAACTGAGAAATGCATTTCAAACACTCTTTAATTACAGAAAAATTAAATGTAAGTTAGCACAAATAACAGCAGCAACACCAACTCTCTAATTACAGAAAATTAAATGTAAGTTAGCACAATAACAGCAGAAACACCAAACTGCCATCAAATGATGGAATCAACAATAAATAAACGAAACCCATTTCACAAAACCCAAAAGAGACAAAACCCATTTCACAAAAGAAGCCAGTTCTGAGCAGACTTCATTTATTGTAACGAAGATAGAAGATTAATAGAATAAACGGAGGAATACTGACTATCGGCCCCTCCGAGCTGAGTGACGGCATCAACGAAACGTTCGTGGAGGTCAGCAGTCCATCGCAGCCGTGGTTTAGGATCCGAAGTCAGGACCAAGCAAGGGTCCCCTCGGTGATTCGAGCCCTGAATCTCTTCCTGTGGAACAACCGCTTCGTGGGGTTGGATCAGACCAGGAAACATCTCTCGCCAACCCAGAACTCACAATCTGAATCACAGGGCTACAAACAAGGTAGATTAGAAGACCCACGAGGCCAGAACCCAGAAGAGAACTCAGATATGAGGATAGTCCCAACTCCCAAAATGTCGAGAAGCCAGCCACAACAAAAATCAGGAGTCGGAAATGGACCGATACGTGAAAAGAAACCCAGTTCGGCTGAGAGAAAGCTGAGGGAAAGAAATCCGTATATCTGGCAAACTTCTCCACCTTTTGTTTGATTGTCTTACCTCAGCCTCAGTCAAAATACAATTACAACGTGGGTTTACCTGAAAAAAATTAAATAAATCAACACAAAAATGTCGAAGCTTGATGAAATTCTAGGTTACCTCGCCCCCACACCAGACACACAACAGTAACACACAAGGTTGGGGGGACCCACGAAAAGACATGGTACAGTACAAGATCAGACATGGGTCCCACCTTGTCTGTAGGGCGTGGCACCAAGGGTTGCATGAACTCCAAACTTCCTTCCTTCCTCCCTTCTCTTGTAAACTCATCACTCACTACTACTCACTAGTCTATCTTTTACACCAGTACTCTGAGGTTACGTGAGAGGGATCCAGCTTTACTGAGAGTTGGACCAATTGAAATGACGGGAGGTTGAAGATTTGTGATATATGGAGCATTTGTAAGGCAATAAGGCATTACCAAATAAAATTGTACGCTTAGGGCCTTAGCAGTTTGCACTTACAATGAATGGAGCCAAGAACAATAAGAGAGAGAGAGAATGATTTGCACACGGCATGTCCCTACCAAACCAAACAATGAACCCAAATCAAAGAAACAATAGAACCACTGTTGGTTATGATTAAAGTCAAGGCAAAATCTTACAAAACATTTTTTTTATTAAGGCAATGTTTGGAAGTGCTTAAAAATAAAAAAAAAGTGTTTATTTGGGTCATTAAACATTTATTGGTATTTGAGAAATAAGCACAAAATAAGTACTTATTTTAAAAATAAAGACTTATTTTTTAAGTCCAAATTTCTAGCTTTTTTTAAGTGCTTATACAATAAGCATTTATTCAAAATTTTTCTTCTAAAATTATCCCTACTTGAATTTTAAAATACCACTTATAGAATTACCCCTAGCTGAATTAAAGCACTTTTACAAAAGTACTTTTATGAAGGCACTTTAAAGAAAGTACTTTATAAAAGTACTTTTACAAAAATACTTTTATAAAAGTGCTTTCATAAAAATATTTTTTTAAAAGTGCTTTTGTAAAAGTACTTTTATAAAAGTGTTTTCATAAAAGTACTTTTGTAAAAGTGTTTTCATAAGATTACTTTTATAAAAATGCTTTCATAAAAGTATTTTTATAAAAGTTCAAAGTGTTTTTATAAAAATACTTTCAAAGGGTATATTTTGAAAATTTGAAAGAAAATCAAAGACAAAATAGCCACAAATGCTTATTTAAGTGCTTATTAGCTAGAGAAAAATATTACCAAACGCCCAATATAAAATAAGTGTTTATTTTTTAAAATAAGCACTTGAAAAGTGCCAAATGCAAATAAGTGCTTATTCAAATAAGCACTTATTTTTAACTTAAGCACTCCCAAACATGGCCTAAATGATATAGCCACGGTCACTTTTTATTTTTATTGGGGTATGGGACTCCATATCTCTTAATACTATGACACCACAGTGAATGAAAGTGCAATAAAAAGTGAAGGAGAAAATATAGGAGATGAAAGATATAAAAAAGGGACATGTTCAAATTTTGGTTAATTATTAATGATATGGGTAAATGTATTTACTCGAGTAAGTATAATAAATGTATTTTATTTTTATTTTTTAACATAAATATTATCTAAAGTAATTTAAATAATTAATCATTTTTATCCATAAATTTCGCTATTAGAAGGAGCAATTTTATTCAATAATATTTTGATAATTTCTCTCCGAGATTGACATATAAAATATCCATAGATATTTTATAATGAAACAGACTTGCCCAAATCATAGATAATGTGTGATTGAAATTGCAATCAAGGAGATAACAGGAGAATGAGGGAATAATTATTAGTTTATAAGATCCAAGTTAGAAATCAATATAATATAGAGCTTACAAATACACTAACATGGAGAACCCATGTGGTTGGTTTTGTAAGCACAATAATGTAATGTATACTAATTATAGTTTATTTGGAAGGAAGAAAGGGAAGCTAATAAAAAATAAATTTATTTTATAACGTCAGTGATTGTCTTTTATCAAAGTAAAGCGGTTGGCTAATAATGATATTAAACAATGAGTTTATGCTACTCTTTGGACTTTTTTCACTCTACAAGAACAAGAGTAGTGGACAAAACTAGATACATCTTATCATAGTCCCACCTTGTTCCTAGGGCAAATTTTCTAAGAATATTGTTAACTCATTTGTTTATTAACATTCCTCTTGTTATAAAAAACAAGTCATTTGTTATCCCATAAATGCATAATATCACTAAATCTCTGTTCGTTTTTCAGTAAGTTATTTATTCGAGTAAATGCACCTACCTGGGTAAGTGTTTTTTAGGAAAGACTTACCCGGATAAGTGTATTTACCCATCTTCTTTTATTTCCCATGTAAATAAGGCAATGACCATTTTAACGATAAAAATTCATTATTAAATGGGGTATTTTTGTCCCATTCAAGTGTTGGCAACTTCCCCCCAAGTGGGAAAGTTATTTACCCCTTAGGAGATGGGTATCACTTATCCGAATAAGTGATATCCAGGAAAATAAACTTTCCCTAATCCCTACATAAATCTGAAAAAAGAACATGGGATTCTTGGTCAATGGGATTTTTCCCATCGACTAACTTTCCCCACTCTCAAAATCCAAAAAAAGAACACTCATGGAAACAATCTCTCTCTATGTAATTCATAAGGGCTCCCCATAGGCATCCCACAACCCATCTCCCGTGAATTGTGAATTGGGAACATCTCCCGTGCTTGTATGCTCATAGGTAAAGCTGCATACATATGTCCCTCCCTAGACCCCACATTGGTGGGAGCCTCGTGCACTGGGCTGCCCTTAGAAAATTGGGCTAGAATATAATGATCTAAATACTTAGAAAATTGAGCTAGAATATGGACAAGAGTATAATTATAAAGTCTATTTACATGACAAAAGTGTACTGGCCCAAGAGAAAATAGTAAGGATTTAGTAGAGTAATCTGTTTGTAGTGCTTGAAGAACCAGGTGAGAATCCGAACAAATCAATGAATTATGCCATCCCTGTTGCATCGTCTTCTGTAATCCTTCACAGATAGCCATTAATTCTGCCTCTTCAACAAAACCTTGAGAACAATATATATATATATATATATATATATAAGCATAAGAAGAAGATGGAGGAAGAAGAAATAATACCCACATGACTGAGAAGAAAAGAGATTTGATATAATTGATAATCCATTAAACAGAAATAGTATTTGTCTAAATTATTCTTCATTCTTGGCATACCAGACATAATAGGAAACCATTGCAAACCAACCAAGAATGTCATGAGTGAGATATTTTCCAGATATAGAAGTTATTAAGTGACCAGTACAATTTACCCAAGATCCATTAAACACACTTGAAAGACATAAATTCCATTGAGACCCAAAGTATACAGCCGAGGTAACCAACCGAGGGGTGTCATGTTGGTATCTTAGCTGGTTTAATTCAGTATTGACGTAGAATCAATTCCCTCAACCACTGATTTGAGAAAGGGGAAGGGGTTATTAGTGGTGTGTCATGTGTGATATTAAATACCAAAAAAAAAAAAAAAGTATACAGCCAAGAAAAAAAAGGGTAGGAGAAAATTAATGTTCAACGGTCTCGAGAGCATGTTCCCATATAAGGTTGTGTTTGGAAATGATGCAAATGGAGTGTAAATTCCGGTTCAAGGTAAATTTGCACTCTGGTTCACTTATGTCTGTGTTTGGCAATATTATATTTATGCATTGACAAATGACATACCAATGCATATTTACATTGATAATAAGATGTAAAAGTATATCAATATAAAAGAAGTAAATTTGCATTCAAGTGGGCTTTTGATAAAAAAAAAGCATATGCTTTGTTGAAATTCATGTTTGCATCCAATACAGCTAAAAGTCTATTTGATAAGAAGGTAAATTTGTCATTGCAAAACTAACCCAACTTTGCAATTTATATGAACCGTTTTATACTCTACATATTTACTTTCACACTTACATGCATTGTTTTCAAACACAGCCTAAAGAGGGGTGATTATTTGTCCAGAGTTCAATTTCCAAATCCATTTGAAGTATATTTTTTGTTGATCAGATGATTCAGAGAACAAATGTTTTCTGGATTCCAAATAAGCTTTTTTCTGAGAAGACTCCTTTCTTATCCTTTGTCCAGATTCAAGAAATTTCAGTATCCACTGGGTTATTGAAAATGAGATCAATCATTGAAGGGGAGAAATATTGTTGCAATAAAAGATTATGTCCCAATGACCCACATGAGCAATGAATTCAGCAATCTTAAATAGCAATAAAGATAAAGAGATTGGATTTTCTATTATAACATAAGAATCACGAGATCTAACCCAAGGCACTTGTCCAAGGATTAACCAGATAATCAATCTCCAAGTGAAGTTCTCAAAGAATGAGAGCCATAGATTTCCAAAACACACAGAAGATTTAATCCTAAAGGGAAATAGAAATTTATTTTTCAAATACTTGCTTCTCCAAAGAGAAACCCATAATTTCTTATCCTGAATAAAAAACTGCTAAGCCAATTTCTTAAGAAGGGCTTTGCTCATAAGACCAGTCAAGCATACCCTAGACCACCATTCAATTTGGGTTGATAGTTTTTCCCAAGAGCTCCATCGAAATTTATGTGGTGAATCAGAAGCAATAGCAATCCACTAAAAATCTCTTTTTGATTTTCTCATAGCTTGAAGCACCGACCGTATAAGCACTTGCCATAGATAAGGCAGAAGCCTTCTATTATCTCGATTTTGATTTCAAATCGTCCAAGTTAAAATGAAAGATTAGATTTAAATTAAGATTCCCCATATGCAATTGGTGCCTAATTATATTGTTCTTTGACAATAGGGATGGATATTTTTTTGCTAATAAGAAATCCAGAATTTCCACAATTAACCCACTTGACCCAATGACTATTGGAAATATAGAAAGTAAATGTGCATGAAGAGAAGAGAGACTCCGATGCTTTGAATCTGACCATCGGTTTCAACCTTTAAAGAAGTCTTATACAATATAGACCTCATCAATACTTGGAATGGAAACTTCCTTTGCAACCCTTGTTTATCCAATTTCCCCTCATGTCTATCTTTTCATGTACATCCTTTTTGAATGAAATTTTTGTTATATCTTTCATTAAAAAACGAAAAAATTGGAAGAGACTCTTCCAAGTATTATTTTATTAGGAAAATTCCTGATTAGTATCCTCTACTTTGGGTTTAGTGTCACTTTTGTCCCCAAAATTTAAAATGTAACAATTTAGCACCCAAACTTTCAAAATGTGTTAATTTAGCACCTACCGTTAATCAACCATTAATTAGTTGTTAAGTGGCATTTGAAAAAACACAAATGCCCTTTGAGTGTCATTTAACTTTCTTTATCAATCATCAAAACGCTGATAAAAAATGAATAGTCCCAATTACTTGCCTTTTCTATTCAAAAATGTTAGGGTCACTAGAATGCCTATTGAGACATAATCCCAATTTTTTTGAATAGAAGAGACAATGATTTGGTATTGTTCATTTTTTGTCAATATTTGAATGGTTGATAAAAAGAGCTGATTAATGGTAAGTATTAGATAGGCAAGTTTTGAAAGTTCAGATACTAAATTATCGTTTTTTAATGTTTAAGAACTAAAGTGACACTGGACCCAAAGTACAGAATACTAATCAGAAAATTTCCCTAAATATTGTTATTTTGTTTATATTTGAGAGACCATTTTTTACTGAAACATTTCTATTTGTTATATTTTCCTTTTCTCTACCTTTTCCTTCAAACCAAACACTGTAATAATAGTTTCAGAATTTGACTTTTGACATAGTCCTGTCACATCACCTATGTTGCCGACACCCGAAAACGTATACATATCAGTCCATACCACCACCTACGTTGCAGTATTTTGAACCTTGTGCCAAATGAGTATCACTCATTAATAGAATTGATTCGAATTGGGTAACGCAAACTGATCATATATATGCATGGCCGATACGTTTATCAGCTAACACAGGTCGATAGATATTGATACTTCAAACCCTATACACCCCATGAGATTACAGATGTATATGCTTATAGCTTACTTGTTCTAAAAAGGGCAGCAGAAAAATATTTGGACTGTGTTTGCTTCTTCAAGGTAATTAATTTACTAAGAGCTTATCAAATCACTCTTTCATGGATGCAGATATGGAATACCACAACAGAAGGCCACTACTTGGTGCAGTGGAAAAATATTTGGACTGTGTTTGCTTCTTCAAGGTAATTAATTTACTAAGCAGTCGCCATTGTTGCCCATTGCAGGTTGCTGTTGCAAGAGTTCTCTCCCGGTGCTCAATACAGTTTACTAAGCGGGATGGTATCATGATTGTTCACCAGTTGGCTAGTGAACTTGGGTTCAGTCTTCACAAGACCGTGTTTACACTGTCCTCAGCCATTTGCAGCTCTGCATTAGAATATCTCCCCATGAATAAAAACATACAAATATGGAAGTATTCCCGATACACATGGACACATGGTTGCAAGTGGTTGTGATTACAGTGTGAATATGGTCTTGTGAGGACTGAATCTGATCTCTTGGCTTGCCATGCTGTTTCTCTAAAAAGACTTCATATTTGGTATGTTCCGCTGATATTTCTCATTGATGTATTGCAAGAAGACTTGTACCCTGAGCATTTGAACCAACGAATCAGCCTCTTTTGGAAAAGTTCTAAATCAGTTGCAATATCATAGTTTACAAAGAAAAGAGTGCAGATCATAAAATGTGTCAGGCATGCCTAAGAGGACATTACATCCATAAATCACTAACATCTCTCCATGAATGACAACACACATTTCCAATGTGCAACTGTAGTGTCCGAGTTTGGATCAGGTAGGCACACAAGGTATGTGTTTGGTAAAACTTCCATTTATTAACTAAATGTTTGTATTTAATTTGTCTTAAAAACCGGGAAAAGTAATAATGCGAACCATTTATGACAAGTAGGCACCACTTGGTGCCACGTTAGCAAAACAATGAATAAATACCTAACCGAAGCTTTCTCCAACGGTAAACATGCACATAAATCGATGCCAATTTTTATGACTATCTATACATACAGATCACCATGATGGATTAAATGATGCTAAATATTGATTTAACGATGACATAACAACATTTTGATAAATGCTTATCACGAAACGCCCATAAAACAAAACACACTCAAGATAAACACAATGAACAGTAAATTGTGATACCTGTCCCATTAAATACCCTCAACCTATCCTCGTAACGATTTAAACAAATTTTAAGACAGCTATCAGAATATTTGTCGAGTACTTACTGAATGTGCTCACAATAATGTGGCTGCTGAATTGGTCTCATGATGTCCTCTAACCTATTCATACTTTGTGTACAGCATGTGCACCCAGCAGATCAGTGTAGCATTCCTTTCCAGATGCACAAGTTATTTGCTGCTAACAGTAGCTAATTTTTGAGGGTGGGCCTTGGTGCAAACAGCCTCTCCCAATGTGTACAACATTTGCACCCAGCAGACCAGTGTAGCAGTCCTTTCCAGATGCACAAGTTAGTTGCCGCTAGCAGTAGCTAATTTTTGAGGGTGGGCCTCGGTGCAAACAGCCTCTCCCTATATGCACGGGTAAGGATGCGTACATCTGTCCCTCTCCGGACCCCATATTGGTGGGAGTCTCATATACCGGGCTGCTTTCAAAACCCGACCGGACCAGACGGTCGGATCGGAAAAACCGAGAACAGTCAGGTGACTAGTTCCATTTTACCCCAGAACCGTTATTTTGCCAAAAACCATTGATTTGGTCAACAAACCGCTGACCTGGGTGGTCGAACCATTCGAACTGTCCAACGGTTTTGGCCGTTTTTTATTTTTGTCAGAACAGGCCTTCTGTTCGGTTCGAACGGTCAGACTGTTCAACCCAGAAACCAGACCCCTGACCGGTTCGGTTTTAAAAACCTTGCTTACAGTGGTGGACTCATCTCACTCATCTCTAAACTATCCAAAGATAAAAGTTCATAGGAAAAATTGAAAGTAAAGAAACAATCAAGTAAAAATGGCAGCAGTGGAAGAATCAAAGTAACGAGAAGAATGTAAAGGATGATAAGCATAAAGTTGATGTGAAAAAATGTAACACCATTTCCAAAACCTAATATAATCTACAGTTAGTACTTGATAATACAACATCCACCTACACTGAGAGAATGTATGTTTTCTTCTCTCATCTTTTATACACAAAACTAATTCCTGATCTTTCTTTACAACAACCTTCCAAACCCACATCAATGCATAACATCATCCCAAGCAAATAATAAATATAAATAATATGAGGAAAGACTCAAATTGAGATCTTTTTTCCAATCGAACTTGATAAAGTCAGACATAAGCAAATCATTGGAACCTAAAATGGTTCTCCCTTATACTATGATCAAACGACCCCCCCCCCC
>NW_010729084.1:9078510-9090886 GCF_000365185.1 Nelumbo nucifera
GAATTTATAATAAATCAGAATTAAAAATAAGAAAAGAAAATATCAGATAACCTTGTAAAAACATCAAAATGCATAATAAATCAGTAAATCGTCATTTACTAATTTGTTATTGATCTTAGTTTCTTAGCTTTATATAATGGTTTGGAATAAGATAATAGTCTAGAAATATGTAATAATGCTTCTTTTATCATTTTACAAAATATCATTGCATATTTCCACATTTCATAATATTTCCACAATGTCCCTAATTTTTAAAATATTTCCCCTCGACATTTCCAACATTTCCGACACATGTCCTATATTTTGGTAAGCGACATTTCCATCGACATCGACATTTTAAACCTTGCTTGTAAGAAAGAAGATGATGAAGTAGAAGATAAAGTCTTACATGGTAGTATGGGGTTGAAGGACCTACAAGGGAGTGAAAGTTTCACAAAAAGGGCGAGCACCCTTTGAGAAATCCAAACGTAATGCAGAAGATGGAAAGTAAAAAACGTGAAGACAAGGTATTTGTTGGGCTTCTGACAGATCCTATGCCCATGTAGTTACAAGTGGCACCAAAGGTGTTAAGGGGTCTATTGATCCTATTGGGCCACAGGCTGGGGTAAGGTGGGGGAGGTGAACTGTCAGGTCAGAGTGGGAGAGGTGAGGCTCTAAATGCACATAAATGAGCCCAAATCCAAGTTGTTAGGCCTAATCAACCAAGTTGGCCTCTAGAAACAAGCCCTGGTCCCTTGGCAAAGGAGGACAATATTGTTGGGCCAAATCTGGCAGGCCCATTTAAAGTTGGAAAAAAGGTGGACAGAACTTTAACAGGTCACGTGCTAGAGGAGAAAATCTCTAATGGGTTGATCCTTGTAAGTCCATTTAAGACTGGTCAGGAGAAGCATGGGTTTTTAAAAGGTCACGTACTAGGTGTGATCCATCAATAGATGGTAATTTCAATCCATCATCTTCTTCATCAAGATCTTCAGGTCAGGCAATTGGGATTTTGTTCTCTTCTCCTCCTAGAAGCTCCTTACAATGGATCCCCACTGCAAGACTAAATAGATGATCATTGGAAAAGTGTAACCCGAGATGTGTAAGATGGAGCAACCTAGAGATGATAAGGAAGGATCTTCCTTTAGTTGAGGAAAATTTCAGTTATACCAATTCAGAAGACATAGTGAGCTTGGGGAGCCTTGACCTAAATTTGTTTAATGAATATTTTAGAGGAAGATAAATCGGGAATGGAACTTTTATTTCCTGAGGAAGAGGAAGAGGAAGACAAATTACAGGAAGATGGGGAAGACAGTATGGCTACCCCCACATGTTTGACAGGTAAAGTGTTAATAGAGACTATAGATGTTGCTCAAGGTACACCTCTACCCATAAGGGAGGTCGGTCCGTGAGCTCAGTCAGCACAAGGCATTTGTTTGGAGCGGAAAGATTCAACCAGAATGGTCTGTAACGTAATGCTAGAAATAGGACAGCACTGGAAGACTAGCTCAGATGCTATTGTTGACAAAGATTTGGTTTCCACTAAAAACCCTTTACTACAGATTTGAACACAGGAAACAGGCTTAGGCTTGACTTCTGATGCTGGTTCTCCTACTCTTGAAGCAATTCCCTTGGCTCCCAATCATGTAGATACTCTTGTCCATTCTATGTTGGTTACTGATTTGTTTTTGTACTTGAAACATGTACTCCACCATCCTAGTAAGAAAAAACAGAATCTGGAGGAAGGGTAGAACCCGGTGAGGGTGAGGATGAGATTAGGGGGGTAGATTTGATGCTAAAGAAGAGACAAGAGGAGCTAGAAAGAATTTAGGAACAAATTTGTGCTCTACTGGAGGAGTATAAAGAAAAGGAGTTGTAGAGAAGGTGGACGATAAGGAACAAGAGGCAATCCCAAGAAAAAAGAACCCTAAAAAAGCTTTCAGATGGGTGAGGAGATGGCAGAAGTTAGAGAATCATCTAAGAAGATAGAGGGAAACAAGAAAAGGAAAAAGAAAAAGAGGTTAGAGGTGGAGAGATTAATCTTAGATATTGAGGGATATTGAGTTCAGTGGTAGAAGGGAGAGAAGGCAAGCTCCTAAGGAGTACCCTATCAGAAAGGGCCTTTTGAAGGGTGTGTTCCAATGAAAATTATTAGTTGGAATGTGAGAGGTTTGGAAAATTTGGGAGCACAAGAAAAAGAAGGGTAATTAAAGAGTTGCTAAGAAGAGAGAGGCCTGATATAGTGATGTTGCAGGAAACCAAGTTGGTAGAGACCTAGATAGAAGATGAGTGAGATGTGCATGGAGATCAAGAGTGTGTTGGACCTCAGCCCCTTCCTAGGGAGCCTCTGGAGGTTTGGTTACTTCATGGAGAGACGATGTTGTATAACCAATGGAGGAACTTATAAGAAGGTTTTTTGTCTTTAAAATTCAGGAATCTAGAGGATGTGGTTTTACACAATGTTTTAAGACTCAGACCAGACACAACCGGAAAGCGTGCAGGATCATGAGTCAAATGGTTTGACCGTGAGTTGCAAAAAAATACAAAAAAAAAAATAGACTTTGTATTTTATAATTCAATTGTAAGTGGTAGTTGGACGGTAAGAGTGTTGTTTTTAACATAAATGACCAGGGTTCAAGTCTTGGTACTTGTGTTTTATTGAAAACAAATATGTATTTTATACAGTATATATATTAAAAGTACACAAATATTCATAAAATGAATAATAACTTGATGGTTTGGCACTTATAGGTGTAAGGTTGTGGTCTCAGGTTCAAGTCTTCCCTTTGCATTTTTGAGGTTTATATGGATTTATTGACTTAGACGGGTCATGAAAACCGGTTGGATTATTGAAACTCGACTGGTTTTCAACGGTCCCGCCAAGGTTTGACTAGTTCTTCTGGTTTTTGAAAAATATAAAAACCGGGGTTTAAAAAACCGGAATGCCTTCCGTTTCCTGGGTTGAACAGTCCGACTGTCTGATCCGGTCTGAGTCTTAAAACATTGGTTTTACATGGGCTAAGCTAATTTGTATGGGCCAAACAATTATAGAGAAAGGAACGAGTTGTGGGAAGAGTTGTAAGGAATAAATTATGAAAAAAAATAAAGATTTGTATGGAATACAAGGCCTATGGGATGGTCCTTGGTGTCGGGGAGGGGGGGATTTTAATGTAATTAGGTTTTTCAATGAATCTAACAACCTCCAAAGCACTGCTACAACTAGCATAAGGAAGTTCAATGATTTCATCAACACTTGTTAGCTAAAGTAAATACCTTGCTGCAAACTAACTTCTAGGACAACCCTGTCTACTCAAAACAAAATAGATTCCTATTTAATGTAGGGTGGGAAAATCATTGGAGGGATTTGGTGGCTAGAGCTCTACCTAGAGTTACTTTTGATCATTGCCCCATTCAATTAAATCTTGAACTTTTAGGGAATGGACCACTGCCCTTTACATTTGAGAACATGTGGTTAACTCACCCGGACTTTGTGCGTAAGATTGTGGAATGGGGAATGAGGATTTGAGAGGGGTAAAATGGAAGGGGGTCAGGTTTCACAAAAAATTAAAGAGGCTGAGATCCGAAATAGAAGAGTGGAACAAGGACCATTTTGGAAGGATAGAGGAACAAAAGTCCACCCTGTTGTCCAAGATTGAGGAACTAAACACTAAAGAATCTCAAGGGTCTATGAATGAGCAAGAAAGAGAATTGAGATGAAATTTAAAGAAGTGGAAGAAGTACTCTTTAGAGAGATCTCCTAGAGACAAAAGTCAAGACATAAGTAGATCAAGGAAGGGTATGAGAACACTAAATTTTTTCATGCCTTGGTCAACGGGAGGAGGAGAAAGAATTTTGTTGCCAAGTTAGAAGTGGATGGAAAGGAAGTTACAAATCAAGATGAAATAACCAAAATGTTTGTGGATCATTTTTAAGTCAATCTTTAGAAAGCCATTGAACAATAGGCTAAGTGGAAGGAATAGAATGGTCTAGTTTGTTTGAGGAGCAAGTAAGTTGGTTAAATTTTGAGAAAGAGGATATTAGACAGACAATTATTTTAACGGATAGATCTAAAGCACCTGGCCCAGATGGCTTTACTACGGATTTCTATCAGGATTGTTGGGATGTGGTAAAAGAAGACTTTTTTTTGAGGTGTTTAAGGAATCTACAGATAAAAGTATAGCAAGCCCTAGAGTTAATGCTATCTTCATAGCCTTAATCCCAAAGAAGATAGATGCGAGACACTCAAAAGAGTTTAGGCCAATTAGTTTGATGACTAGTTCAAGGAGCTTTGGTGCAAGGGAGACAAATAATGAATAAGATCTTAATAGTAAATGAGTGTGTGTGGAGGATTTGAGATCTAGTAATCAAGGTTTCATCTGTAAACTGGATTAGAAAATCCCTATGACTTAGTGGATTGGAGTTTTCTACTAGAGGTCATTAGAAGTTATGGATTTGGAGAAAGATGGTGTAATTGGATGAAGGGTTGTATCAGCTCTTGTCACTACTCAAAATTGGTTAATGGCGTGGTTAAGGATTGTTTTCCTAGATTATAGAGGTCTTAGGCAAGGCAACCCCCTCTACCCTTTTCTTTTCACCCTGGTTGTAGATGTGTTTAGTAGGTTAGTATCTAAGGCAGATGGGGAAAAGGCAGTAAGGGGCTAGAGGATAGGAAGAAATAATGTCCAAGTGACCCATCTTCAGTTTGTTGATGCCATTATAATCTTTTATGAAGGGGGGTGATATGAGGAAGGTGAGGAATCTCAAAGCTTTGTTTAGGTATTTTGAGAGTGTTTCCAATTTGAAAATAAACTTGGACAAGAACTGTGGTAGGTGCTAATATGGATGAGAGGGCTATCCAATCTATGGCAAAGTGTTTAGGTTGTCCCATCTCTTATTTGCCTTTGTCTTATCTAGGTCTCCTTCTAGGCACTAGACCAAAGGAGAGCAACTTATGGACCCCGGTTCTAGAAAAGTTTGAAAAAAGGTCAACGTTGTGGAAAAAGAGTTATATCTCCCTAGGAGGTAGAGTAACCTTACTAAGAGCCACTCTAACTAACCGAACAACCTATTGCTTTTCTATTTTTAGGATCCCTGTTAGGGAGGCTAAGTTAGAGAGACTAATGAGGAATTTTCTTTGGGAGCCAAGGGAGGAGAAAAAAGACAATGTAATAAAATGGGAGATAGTTTGTAAGAGGAAAGAGGAGAAAACGGACGATGTAATAAAATGGGAGATAGTTTGTAAGAGGAGGTGGCTTGGGGCTAGGGAACTTAGTTCTCAAAAATGTAGCTCTCTCCTAGGAAAATGGTTGTGGACGTAGCCCCTAGAAAACGAGAGGTTATGGCATAAGGTGAAAGCAAGTATTTATGGCAGTTTGGAGAATGGATGGGATGTGGGTGTATCATGTTGAGCTACTTTGGCAACATCTTGGAAAGAAATTCATAGTGTTCTTCCACAATTTCTCAATTTTATTAGGTATGATGCTTGTTCTAGTAATTCTTTTTTGTTTTGGCAAGACATTTGGGTGGGCAATTCAGCTCTCAAGCTCAAGGAACGTTTTCCATCCCTCTATCCTATTCTCTTTTAAGAAAGAAGTCATTTCTCATTTTCTCCCACCACTTGTCCTCCCTCTTTCCTTGAATTGGAACTTTGTCTTTCGTATGGGTTTGAGGGATATGAACTCGGCTATGTCTCAGACCTTCTTTTGTTCCTTGACAATGTCTGCTTGTACCCCATTAGGCTGGATCTGAGAATTGGTAAAAGGTTACTTGTGCTTCCTTCTTTAAGTCCCTTCATTCTTCTCCTATACAGTCGAGGTTTCTAGTTAAGGAGATTTGGACTAGGCATATTCCCCCTAAAATTATTGTTTTCTGTTGGGAGTTGTTTTATGGAAAAACCAGTACTTTGGACTATGTGCAAAAGAAAAGGCCTTTATGTGTTTGTCCCCTACTTGGTGTTTCCTTTACAGGAATAATGGTGATGATTGCTCCCACATACTTTTATCTTGTTCTTTTGTTGTTGCTATTTGGAATTGGATCTTTGCCTTGTTTGGGTGTAGATGGAACCTAACTACAGAGGTAAGCATGTTGTTTGATCCGTCCTTCTTTATGTGGCCTACAAAAAGAGGCAGAATTATATGGAAATGCATTAGAGCAGCTGCATTGTGGGCAATTTGGGAAGAAAGATACACAAGGTTATTCCAAGAAAAGGAAATAATCCTTCAAAATGTTAAGGATGCATTTTGGCTAGGGCAACCCATTGGTAGAAACACAAGGTTATTCCAAGAAAAGGAAATAAGCCTTCAAAATGTTAAGGACTGCATTTTGGCTAGGGCAATCCATTGGTTGAGAACTCTGGATTCCTTTCAAACTTTTTCCTTGGTTGATCTTTGAAGGAATTGGATAGTCATGGCAAATAGCTCTTCCAGGGAGGATAGAATTTCAGTAGTGTGGGTTCCTCATCTTGAAGGTTGTGTAAAGTTGAATTTTGGTGGAAGTAGTGAAGGCAACCCAGGCCCTTCTGGCATAGGAGAGGTGCTGAGAGACAAGAGACAAGGACAGCAACATCTTAGCCTTGTTCTCAGGCCCAGAAGGAGTAGGAGATTCTAATAGGACTAAGTTACTAGAGGCTATACAAGGAATTTAGATAGCAAACCAACTTGGAGTGGAGAATCTAATAATTGAAGGAGATTCCAAAGTTGTGAGATGGTTGACAAATCCAGGCTCAGCCATATGGTGTTACTGGGACATTTTGAGGAAAGCTAACTGGTTATCAAGGAATATGAATGTCAACTTACATTGGGTGCGCAGACCGGCAAATGCTTTAGTTGATTGTCTTGCTAAGCAAGGGGCCTCTAGGGAACAGTTAAACTGGGCTGCTTTGTAACTAATTTTGTTTTTGCTTTAATGTAACTCTCAGTTCCTAGGAGAGGTTGCACCTCGTGCCTCTCCAAGGGCTGCTTGTAACGCTTCCACTGTTTGATAATAAAATTTCTTTTCATCTATCAAAAAAAAAAAATCTTTACTTGACACTTTTCCATAGAAAACTCCATCAAGGAGGAATTATGGATTTGCAATAGAAGAAACATAACGAGGACATAAGTATGACCTTACTTTGTCCTGACAAACCAGATTGGAAGGCTAAATCTATCTGTGAACTCTTGATAGTTTGTTAATCTTATACTCCTGTCATATAAGTGGAATTTTAAAATACAAGCACTCAAATAACGTAAATTCAAGTTAGTAGTAGATAGAAGAAATTATGTCAGGGATACTTTGGAAGAGTAGTAAATTATATGAAAAATGTTAATGGTTAGTATCCATACTTCTGATTGAAATGCTGATGCCCAACCATTCATATCGGCTCCTCCATTTGAAAATAATCCTCCAGATGTCAGAGGGCTAGCAAGGGGGCTAGCATGTTCAAGACCACTTTGATCTAAAAGTGATGCATTCCCCAACAGTGTGGTTACACGCAATATTTCTGCTCCAAAATGTCAATTTCAAGAATCAGATGTACCAGTTAGCAATTGTTAAAAATTTAGTCAGCAGTCACCATAAAATGGATAGAAAAGATTTGTCAATTAAATAGGTTTATTCAAAATCAACATTCCCCTAATGCAACGAGGTTATTCTTTAGAAACTGCAACCCGAATTGTAAAATAGTCCATGTGGCTTACTTCTATGTTATTTTAGTAGGATAATAATCAAGAAGATTTGACCTAGGCCAAAATAAAGATGTATATACCTTTGTTCTAGTTCAGCTGCAGCAGAAGGCTAATGAACCCAAAACAAGGTATGTAATTGGAGCTACCAAGTGGATGGACAAGTTGAACATACACATTTTTTTTTTTAATTTTGCCTAACTAGCAGTTCTATATGTCAAAACAGGCACCTTATTAAAATGCAATTTCCACCAATGCAGGAAAAGGGCATATGCTGAAATTGCAAGCTAAGCTCTGACACAATGGCCAGAAGGAACAGAACTTTTATATATAAGCAACCATAGACCTAATATAATCCACTGTGCTCTAAACTAGGCTATACCTCTACTCCGCACACAGAATTAGTAACTGAAGGAAAAATCTCATATAGTGAAAGTAATTGTTCAGCATGTGCCTTTAGTTCAACATCCATCTTATTGTGTTCTTTCTGATATAATAACAGAAATCATTATAATAACTATCAGTAATATGATCAGCAACTCATGAACTTGATCTTACTATTCTGAAATCAAAATGAAGCTTGTTTGCTGGAAAACAGCAGCCAAAGAAGAAGAAGAAGAAGAAGAAGAAGAAGAGAAGAAGATTTGAGAATGTCGGGTCTTCTACTTCAGCCGGCCCTACAATCTTATATAGATGTTTACAAAATAATGTTACATGAATGGACTAGAATGCCCCTGATTAGTGATGGGGCACCTAGACAAATAAAACATTAAACAAGTTTAGGCCCAATAACTAAGGACTTAAGACACAAATATGACTTACATAAACACTAAATTAGCCAAACCAACACTCCCCCTCAAGCTAAGAATGGATGCCAGTCATGTTTAGCTTGCCAAGTAAGTCTAAGAATTTCGTTGAAGCTAGTCCTTCTGTTAGCACATCTGCAATCTGCATCTCGGAAGGAGTATAAGGAATGCAGATTTCCCTTGAGACTATTCTTTCTCTAACGAAGTGTTGGTCAATCTCAATATGCTTCATCCTATCATGTTGCACTAGGTTATTTGCAATGTTGATGGCAGCCTTGTTGTCACAGTACAGCCTGAGAGGACACTCGACCTTTATCCCGAGCTCACCAAGAAGGGTCCTAAGCCACAGTAGTTCAGCAACACCATGAGCCATAGCTCGATATTCAGCCTTTGCACTTGATCTAGCAACCACATTCTGCTTTTTACTTCGCCATGTAACCAGATTCCCTCCAACAAACGTGCAATACCCAAAAGTAGACCTCCTGTCTCCAATAGAACCGGCCCAATCTGCATTAGTATACACTTCAATTTCAATTTTATTGTTTTTTTTTTTAAATAGAATTCCTTTTCCTGGGCAAGTCTTCAAGTACCTAAGAATCCTTTCCGTTGCTCTCATATGGGGAATCTTTGGAGAGTGCATGAACTGGCTGACAACATGTATAGCATAAGCAATATCTAGTCGAGTGAGAGACAGATATATCAACTTCCCTACCAGTTTTTGGTATCTCTCTTTATTAAGGTAGTCCTCTCCTACTGATTCCTGTAGACCATGGTTCTATTCTATTAGAGTATCTGCTGGTCTACACCCCATCATACCTGTCTCCTCTAGAAGATCAAGGACATACTTCCGTTGACATATATAGATGCCCTCTTGTGAYCTAGMAACTTCAATTCCARGGAAGTATCTCAGATGGCCCAAGTCTTTGATCTCAAACTCAGAAGCCAAGAACTCATTTAATCTTTTTATCTCTTCCAAATCATCCCCAGTAATCACCATATCATCCACATAGACGATGAGTGTCGTAAGTTTGCTATTCTGTTTCCTTATGAACAAGGTATAATCTGCACCACTTTGAGTGTATCCCACTCTCTTCATGGCCCCACAAAGCTTCTCAAACCAAGTTCGAGGAGACTTCTTAAGACCATATAATGCTTTCCTCAGTTTACACACTTTCCCATCAAAACCATAACATGGTGGAGGATCCATGAATACCTCTTCACGTAGATCGCCATTTAGGAAAGCGTTCTTCACATCCAACTGATGTAGCTCCCATGAGAAGTTTGCAGCTAATGACAATAAAACTCGGATTGTGTTGAGCTTCGCGACTGGAGCAAATGTCTCTTTGTAGTCAATCCCTTCCTTTTGCGTAAACTCCTTTGCCAAAAGTCTGGCCTTGTATCTTTCAATGGACCCGTCCTCCCTATGCTTTACAGTGAACACCCACTTGCATTCCACAGTGCTCTTCCCTTCTGGTAGATCCACTAATTCCCAAGTCCTTGCTTTCATTAAGGCTTTCATTTCTTCATTCATAGCCTCTCTCCATCTTGGGTCAGACACTGCCTCTGAGTACCTAGTAGGGACATGCACGGAGGAGAGAGCAGACACAAAGGAATAATAATGAGGAGATAAACGTGAGTAAGAAACAGCAATGGGGTGTCGGATAGTACAAGAATGGGTAGACTTACGAAGAGCAATAGGGAGATCCAAGTCAGAAGTATGAGTGATAAGATTACCTGGAGTTGCTGAGACAGATTGATCCGAGTCCGATTGGTTGCTGCCATGAGTTAGAGGGTCTTTTTTCCTTCTGTTGTAGGTGATTCTTATATCTTTTTGTTGCCTACTGGTGTCCTCAGTTACATCTGCAACATCAAGAGTGGTAACAAGTGCAATGGAAGCCTCACTAGGTTCACCCGGGATGGAAGATGGAAGGCCCGAGGCAGAAAGAGGCACAAAAAAGGAGGGGGAAGAATAATCCTTTTCCATCCCACTAGTCTCCCCCTGAAGAGGATTCTGGGAAGAATGAAAATAGGATTGAGACTCAAAAACTACCACATCTTTTATAACGTATTTCTTCTTGGTGACGGGATCATAACACTTGTAACCCTTCTGTGTAGGAGAGTACCCTAGAAAGATTCCTTTCGTAGCCCTAGGATCCAAATTGGTCTTCTTTGGATCCTTTACATGTATAAAACATACACAACAGAAGACTAGGTGGAAGAGGAAAGTTTGGAAGATTAGGACAAAGGACAGAGAAAGGAGTTTTCATACCCAACACCTTGGATGGCATCCAATTTATCAGATATGATACGGTAAGGACTGCTTGAGACCAGTAGTGCTTGGGAACCTTGTGCTGAAATAGTAAAGCTCGAGCGGTTCTCAATGTGTCAATTTTTGCGCTCAGCAACCCCATTCTGTTGAGGGGTACTAGCACAAGATGACTGATGTAGCATGCCAGTATCCTCCATGAACAGGTTCAAGGATCTTTCAAAATATTCAGCAGCATTGTCTGAACGGAATTGCTTAATCTTCTTGTCAAATTGAGTTTCAATCATTTTACAAAATGCCATGGTTGTCCATGGCACTTCATCACGTCTTTTTAACAAGTAGATCCATGTGCATCGTGAGTAGTGATCAATAAAGCTGATAAAGTAACGAAAGTCATCTACAGAAACAAGAGGTGAAGGACCCCAAACATCAGAATGGACCAAATCAAAAGGAGCTTGAATTTCGTTACTAGAAATTGGATAAAGAGTTCTACATTGTTTTGACAACTGACACACTTCACAAACTAAACTTTGACTTACCCTTGAATAATTCAGGAAACAACCCTTGCAATGATGAAAAAGGTAAATGACCTAGCCTAGCATGCCACAAGTGTAACCTAGCTATTGACTCCTCATTATTCTGACTACTGGCAGTAGATGTTTGTAAGGCCAAACTGATGTCTGCATCAAAATAGTAGAGACCTCCACACTCATGACCGTTCATAATCGTTCTCTTCGTCAATCTGTCCTGAAAGACACAATGAGTAGGAAAGAAAGTTATGCTATAGTTTAAATTCTTGGTAAGCTTTGAAACAGATAAGAGATTGGAAGTAAGATTGGGAACATGTAAAACAGATTTAAGAGAGAGGTCCTTGCTTAGGTCAACCCCCCCCCCCCTTCTCAGAGATGGTGGAGAGAGAATCGTAAGCAATTCTCATCTTATCTTGGCCAGACATCAATTGATAAGAAGAAAATAAAGAGGACATGTGTATCATGTGGTCAATTGCACCGGAATCAATAATCCAAGAAGTAGAGTCAATAGAACTAGTTGCACTATAAGCAGAGACAATACCTGATTTGGTAAGGGAGGTGGAAACAAGGGAGTTAGTCCTTAGACGGGTTAAGGCCCAGATGAGGACCTCTACCTCATCAGCAGTGAAACCCAAGGACCCGGATGTGGAGGAATTAGCAGTTTGTCCCATGGGAGAAGATGCAACTGTAGATGTGTTCTTCGAGCTATCACCACTGTGACTAGTAACAAGGTTCCCACTTGCTGTTTGATTCTTCTGGTGCTTCTTGTCTTTCCTTAACGCAACTGGTTTCAAATGAGGATAAAGAACCCAACAAGTCTCTTTTACATGCCTTTCACCTCCACAATGAGTGCACTTAAGATGCCTCTTGTCTGAATGCTTGTTCCCCTTTTGGTTTGAAGAAATCAGGGCTGAATGTTCAACTGGCTGTATTTGAGTGTCAACTTGCATCTCTTTCTTCCTAACCTCTTCATTCCTTACTAGATAATAGACATGATGTAAATCTGGCATTTCATCCCTTCCCAAAATTTGAGACCTTATGCTCTCATACATTGGGTCTAAACCAGCCAAGAACTTAAAAGGCTCTACCCTCTTCAATTTGTTTATCATGCCTCTCCTTGTCTTTTGCATTCTC
>NW_010729084.1:9113340-9139090 GCF_000365185.1 Nelumbo nucifera
GGGGGGGGGGAGAACTCTGATCTGAAGAAGCTCAATAGAACTATAATGTAATTCCATAATTGCATGATAACAAAAAGAGGAAAAAACTATGTGAAACAGATAAACTCTGATCTGAAGAAGCTCATTAGAACTATAATGTAATTCCATATTAACAAAATTAAAAAAGAAACAACAGATTATTTTTCCCAAACTTTCTGTCATCTACATTTTTGTTTCGAAAAACACAGTTACCAAAGAGAGAAAACAGCCCTAGAAAACACTGATCCATGTTGTTTCAACTATGAAAATAACATGTAAGAAAATCATCCTATAAGAACATCAAAAACTAAAAAGCAATGATAAGTAGTAAATCAGAAATCAGAAGAAAAAATGCGTCCCAAATCCACTATCGTCATCAGGACCACAAAAGAATAGAAGAACAGATTTTTTATTGGACATCACAAAAGAATAGATTGAATCCTTATTTATCCAAAATTACTACCTTTAACAGAAAAATTCTACTTAAAAACACGTTCAACGATAGAAAAAGACCAAAACAATTGATCTGGAGCATAACAAAGGTCCATTCAGATTTTCAACTTTAAAACAGAAACTTCACCGCCCATGTAACATTACCCAACCTCGCTACTCATATCAATATAAACCAAAACACTTCAAAAAAACAATGAATCAAATATATAGCCATCAAAAAATGAAACGGAAAACCTTAATTTTCACACATGTCACCTCATTCGTGATGATCTAGCACAATATTACCTTACAAGCCTTTACAGATCATATCAGACCATATTGAATTAGTATATGAAATGGGTCATCTAAATCCCTACATTTTAATGCTCATAAATAACGAAAAGTTAACAAAAGACATGGTTTTGAAGCCGAAAAGCTTACTTGTCTTGCTCAACAAGAGCGTTGGTTGCAGAACGAATGCCAGAGACGTGAGGAGAGTGAGGGGCGGTAGATGGAGATGGTGAGTAAGCCATATATCTTCCGGAAGACATATTTGCCTGGAGGATGGGCGATAGATCCAGGCCTGATTCCGGCGAGATGGGTAGGGATCCCAAGCAGGCGATGCTAATCGAGTCGGTAGGAAGAGAGGTACTTATAGAGGGAGTACTGTGATGGTGATGACTGATGACAGGTTAGCGAGAGAGAGAGAGAGGAAAAAAGAATAGTTAGCTTTTTACTCGCATACTGTCCGAACGACACTCTTTTGCCACTACACGTACACGTACTACTACTACGGTTTATTTACTACCGACCATTGTACTGCTGTTCATTATCTTTTACCGTTTTGACTTGGGGAGCGTCTTGTCTTGGGACTGGGGAACCTGGATCCAATATCATGGGACCCATGACTCGCCACCTGGCAATGCCTCAAGAAGTGGTACCCATAAGTTGATGGGTTATATTTCCTATCTATCAAAAACTAATATATATCTGCTAACAGGTAATTCCATGTTACTGAGGCTTCAGTTATTGGGGCGAGTTGTAGAACGGGTAAAAATAGGTAGAAGGAGAAAATATTTTATGAATCAAATACTTTTTTTCCTAAAAATGAATTCTTTTCATACTAACAAGTGTTTATGTTGCTTATTTTCATTCATCAAAAAAATTGTGTCAATATTCACAAACCGCTAATCTAGGTCTCCAATAGTCAATGTTTACCAATTGGCATAGATGTTTTGTAAAAGTACTTTCGTAAAAGTGCTTTTATAAAAGTACTTTCGTAAAAGTATTTCCATAAGTACTTTCGTAAAAGTACTTTTGTAAGAGTACTTTTATAAGTGTTTTCGTAAAAGTGCTTCAATAAAAGTGTTTTCGTAAAAGTGCTTTCATAAAAGTGTTTTCGTAAAAGTGCTTTCATAAAAGTATTCCATAAAAGTGCTCTTGTAAGTAGACACTTGTTCATGGGCCAGGTAGCCCGACAGGCCGGCTTGGCCCGGCTCGACCCCCAGACGGGCTTGCGCGTGAACTTTAGCCCGCGGGCTTGACCTCGGGCCTAAAAGCCCAAGCCTGACTATTTTACGAGCCGGGCTCGGGATTTGTCACAAAAGCTCGGCCCGACCCGACATTTTGTATTTTATTGTAAACCCTGGCCAATTAACCTTTCTTATTCCCTCTTTTCATCTTTTATCTTTCTCTCCTCATTCTCACTCTCAATAACTAGTACGAATCCAAGGAAGCAGCCACTGTTCTCAGTCTTAGAGGTGGCAGGCAAGCTCAGGCACCGGCAAACTCAAGCACTGGTCGTCTCTCTCTCTGGTGGTGAGTCTTCTCTCTCTCTCTCTCTCTCTCGTCTCTTTCACAGTTCTCACTCACACGCACTCGCATATTCTCAGGATTCAGGAACCGGCAAACTCAAGCACTGTCGCCAACCACGCCACTAGTGAACTCAGTCGCCCCTCTCTCCGGCAGTGAATCTTCTCTCTCTCCACCATTCCTCTCTCTCTTGTCTCTCTCGTAGTTCTCATTCTCATGCATTATTGCATATTCTCAGGAACCAGTGAACTCAAGCATCAGCGATGGCGAACTCAGGCACCGGCGCCAGCCGCACCACCAGTGAACTCAGTCGCCCTGCATTTCAGCCTCTATTAGGTTGGGCTTTGGGCTCGGGCTCGGGCTTCGGGCTTTTTATGAGGGTTGGGCTCGGGCCCGAGTTGTAGGCCCGTTGGTCGGGCCAAGCTCGGGCTCGGGCCAGAAAAAATCTTGTTAATGAAGAGCAAAAGTCCGGCCCAACCCATGAACAAGTCTATTAGTAAGTGATTTTATGAAAGTGCTTTCGTAAAAGTACTTCCATAAAAGTACTTTTGTAAAAATGCTTTCATATAAGTACTTTCATAAAGTGTTTTTATAAAAGTACTTTTGTAAAAGTGCTTTCATAAAAGTACTTCCATAAAAGTGCTTTTATAAAAGTACTTTCACATAAGTGCTTTTATAAAAGTGTGTTTTAGTAAAGTGCTTTTGTAAAAGTGTTTTCGTAAAAGTGTTTTATAAATGTGCTTTCGTAAAAGTACTTCCATAAAAGTGCTTTCATAATAATACTTCTATAAAAGTGCTTTTGTAAAAGAGCTTTCATGTAAAGTAGTTTTATAAAAGTGCTTTCGTAAAAGTACCTTTATAAAAGTGTTTCATAATACTTTTGTAAAAGTGCTTTCGTAAAAGTAAGCATCTATGACAACAAGCTAGTCAATTTTTGTGCTATGGAGCTGATTTTTCATTCTAAAAGGAATGTGGCCATTGGTAAGAATTTTGTAAGCAAACACTAATGTTATTCCTTCTTGCCTAGAATGAGCAAGAATTAAAAGAATGAGGCCCGAAGTAGTGAACCAAACATGGCCTAAGCCACTTTAGTTTGGAGAAACTATTCAAATTATCTTCATAATATAGTCAGGGTGACTATTCGATTTATTCGATTAAAAAATTAACTGAATAAATCCAAATCTAATATATATATTAGAGGAAGGCTTTCAGGCTACAGTCCCCATCATGTAGACATGTGGCTTTTTCAAATTTATACACATGACATTTTTTAAGAAGTTGTTGTTAAAGCCCACAATCCACTACCACCATTCAGACAAGTGGCTTTCTCATTTTTTAGAAAGCTAGACACGTGGCAATTTCTCAAAAATTCCTGCTAAATCCCACAACCCACTACCAGGCTATAGCCCCCCACCTTTCAAACACATGGCCTTCTCATTTTTCTAAAAATCTAGACACGTGGCATTTTCTAAGAAATTGTTGCTAAAGCCTACAACCCACTACCACCATTTTCAATCCATTCCTAAAAAATGCAGAAAATGCAAAAGTAGTCATCCACAACCACTTCTGCCTACATTCTATCAATCTTAGTTAATCATTAACCCTCTATGTATCATAACAAAAGAAAACTATCAATATTTTAATAATTATTGAAAAAATATTTTTTGAAATAAATATTTCTTGAAATTTTTAATAATTATTTAAAAAAATAATAAATATAAATTTAACATTATTGATTCCATAATGTAAATTTAACATTACTAATTCCATGTACTTATTACAGGGTCATTCACTAGTATATATTAAAGTATTAAAGGAAGGTCGCAACCTCAACTTTATGGAAAAAGCATCTCAGAAGTTGGTTGTTCACATTTTCAAAGAGAAACCGACTCCTCATATACATAAATTGCTTTTAACCACATTAAAATTTTTGAACTAAGACATGTAGAACTCTAAGACAAGTGTCATACATTTAATAATAGTTCTTTAGTAGACCTGTTCATGGGCCGGGTGGCCCGACGGGCCGGCCCGGCCCGGCCCGGTCCCCAGATGGGCTTGAACAGGTATATAGGCCCGCAGGCTTAACCTCGGGCCAAAAAGCTCGACCCGCAATAAATTCGAGTCGAGCTCAGGATTTGCCAAAATAGCCCGGCCCGAGCCCGGCCCGGCCCTACCTATAAATAAACCTAAAAACCCTAGTTGAATACCCCTCTTTTTTTTCACCTCTTTCCCTTCTTTTTCCAACCAAATTCTTTTTCTCCACATCCTCTTTCCCTTCTTTATATATTTTTTTAATATAAATAAATTTTGAATTTATATATATATTTTTAATATAAATAAATTCTGATTTATATTGATTATTGAATAGGGAAAATTTCTAATTTTTTTTATTAGGTCGGGCTTCGGGCTCAGGCTCGGGCTTCGGGCTTTTTATTAGGGTCGGGCTCAGGCCCAAGTTGTAGGCCCATTGGTCGGGCCGGGCTTGGGCTCGGGCCTAACATATTTCTGTTAATGAAGTGTAAAAGCCCGACCCGAGCCCGACCTGGCTCGGCCCATGAACAGGTCTATTCTTTAAAAATACATGATAAGTGGGAAGCTCCCATTCTCATCCATTCCTAAAAAATGCAGCAAATGTAGAAGTGGTTATCCACAACCACTTATGCCTATAACCACTTCAGTCTACAGTCTACAATTTCAATAGTTAGTTTTATTTGAATTTCAAATATAAATATAATTATTAGACAAATAGTGAAACTCAAATAAAATCTTCTAAAAAAACTCAAATAAAATAATATTACTATAAAAAACAAAAAAAAATTAAAACCCAAAATGATACATATGTGTGACTGCTCCATAACGGGGTCACATACTAGATAAAATAGGTAAGTCTCTTAAATCAAATAAAAATCTATCAAAACAACAAATGAAAAACCTAACATAAATTTTTAATATAAATTATTTAAAATTTGAAAATTGAAAATAGTTCATATTAGTGGCCCCGTACTAAGTACGGGAGTATTTAAAAAATAGAACCGAAACCTAACTATTGGAAAATTGAAATAATCGAAACAGAATTTTTCAGTTCGGCTTTCAATTAAAATCAAATTTTAATAACATATATAATATATTATATATAATAGCATAGAATGTATATTATATATTATTTAGTATAATATATAATGAAACCAAATATTATTATAATATATTTTATATTATATGTTAATATATAAATATATTATATTATATATTACATATTATTTAATGAAATTCAATTTTTTTGGTTAACCAAATTTCTAATTCTAAAAATCGAAATAAAAATCAAATATTTAAAATCGAATTAAACAAAAATCAAAAAATCAAACCTGAAAAACTAAAACCAAAATTTTCAATTCAATTGTGTGGTTTTAACTGGATAATGCTCACCCCTAAATATAGACCTGGCAATCGGGTTGGGTGGGTTGGGTTCGGGTTGGGTCAATGTATTTCAGGTTTATTTTGGGTCGGGTTGAATTTTGGGTTGGGTTGTCAAATGCTAGACCCTAACCCTAAATGCTTGGGTTAGGGTTGACCCATGGGTCAATTCGGGTCATCCCAAAAAATAATTGAAATTTAAAAAAATAAAGAAAAATACATGAAAAATGACAAAATTAAAAGAATTAACCTTAAAATTCTAAATATAAAATAAAAGCTTGAACATTTAACAATTTAAAGAGTAAACAATAAAAAGTAAAGACTAAATAGAAAAAATTAAAGAGTGGAAACTTCTAACAATGCATAAATAATCCCAATTAGACTTGATAATCGGGCCAGTGGATTGACCCATGACCCAACCCAACCCAATTTTTTTCGGGTCGGGTCATTTCACATTCAGGTTGCTAAATATAAGACCCTAACCCTATTTTTTCAGGTTGGGTTGGGTCAAGTTCACGGGTTGAGTCAACTTTTTGCCAGGTCTACCTAAATACAATCATGGTTTTAGCATTTGAAAAATCAATAATTTTTTGGATTTTCACCAAACACAACTTCTGTTGCTTCTACATGGGGTCAACTCGGACTCGGAATGCCAAAAGCTATATCCCAAAAGCCCTCCTAAATGAGCACTAATAAGATTAAGAAGTTCAACACCATCTTTGCTATTAATAATTCAAACAATGGTGCTAATGTCCCCTTTTGTATGTTCTTGGTATATAGTTTTATGTTTCTAAGAAAACGAACTAGGTTAAATTAAATTTGTTTTACAAATAGAGAAGCGAACATGGTAGCAGTGTAGCACATGTCACAGCTCAAGAAGCTAAATCTTTTTTAGTGGATTTAGCGTGGTTAATGTCCCCTTCTTTTTACTGTTAAAGACTTCGTATGATTCTGGATGACTTCCCTCTTAAGGTTGGTTTGAATGTGGTGTAAATGTATTATACATCAATTGGTTTAAAAGTTACAAACTAATGTAAATGAAAACGGGGATTGTTGATGCAAATGTTTACATCATTTTTACTAAAGTTAAACGTTTACATCGATCAATGTAAAACTCGATATGAGTGGAGTTTTACATCGATTTTCGATATTTAATTACACTCCATCCAAACGGATAAATAATCGGACCGGAGTATAATACAACACCAGTCTGGTAGTTACACCACAAACAGCGCAGCCTAATGAATTTGTTACTTTTATGGATCCAAAAAAGAACCAAATAGTTCGCATGAATAGAGGTTTGGAACTGGAACTATTTAGTTGGACAGAATCAGAATTCTATTCTCGACATTCCCCCAGTTGAAGGAATGAATATTCCTCCAAACAAACTATGGGAATAAACCATTATGGTTTTGATTCCGAAGGATTTCAATTCCGATTCTGATTCCAGTTCCGACTACTAACCAAATGGACCCTAATTGAATTGCTAAATAATGACAATGAAGAAACGAGGTTGCTTAGATCAATTTGCTCTTAGGAAATGTGAAAAGAAAAAATAAACAAAACAAATGTAGAGTGAATATGCATCTTAATTCTTTTAAACATTAGTTTAATTCTTTATTCTTTTCCCAATCAACTACCATTTTGTTTGCAATTGGAACCGAAATTGGAATTGAAATCATGATTCATTCCCTCACTTGTTTGGTTTAGATGGGAATCAAAACTAGAATCAGAATTAAATGGAATGGATTCTCATTCCCAAGGGAAGGGGCAAATGATCATACCATCAAATGGGAAAATGTCATTCCATCAAGTATGGAAATGAAATTCCAATTCCACCCAACCAAATGGTTGGAATCAGAATGTTCAATTCTAGACCCCTATTCCTAGGAACCAAATAGATATCATCAATTAAATGCTTTTTTTATATATTTTGATATAGCGTTAGGCTGCCGGTTATTGTTAGAGGAAGTGTTAATTAAGGTAAAATATGAAAATGATTAAATTAAATACGGTGTAAGGTGAATACAAGCTTTTCTCTTTCTAAAAAAAACATAAGACCATTATTGCTGGATGACCTTATTTTGCCTACATATATTCACATGATATCAACTCTAAACAGCAAAAATAAATCAAGGGCGATATATTATATCAATATATTTGTTTGGTAACAAAATAACTTTTTTTTGAAGAAAGCCCGTATGCTAGATCAACACATTAGGGCCCCATTTGATTTGCAGGAATAGGTCTGGAAGCAAAATCGGAAATTCATTCTCATTCATACTGGAATGGCATTCTCCATTTGAGGGAATGGTCATTTTCTGCCCCTCCCTTGGGAATGGAATCTCATTCATGTTAATTTCAATTCCCATTCACATTCCTATCTGAACCAAACAGACTATGGGAATAAGCCATTTCAATTCTGATTTTGAAGAATTTTGGTTCCGATTCAATTCCAGATATAAACCAAATGGACCCTAATCTCTTTCCTGATAAACTCAGGAGATGAAGACCAGGTAAGAGTTACAACCAAACTTTGCTAACTTATGAGCTACCATGTTCCCTGTATGGGACATACAGGAGACAAAATAGTGGTTAAAACATTGCAAAAGATCCTTGCAGTCGGCTATGACAAAGAGTACTCAAACTAGTTGTCAATGGACATCAGAGGCTGTGTCCGACAAGAAAGAGATAACCTTCTGTGTGTCTCCTTCTAAGAAAATGTGGGTGAGATTAAAAGGCTCAAAAGGCTTGAGCTTCAATATGTTTTGGAGAGTTTTGCTTTGTTCTTTGAGATCTAGCATAAATAAATCTCCCTAAGTGGTCCCTTATGATCACACCCAGACCAAACCAGTTTGAGTTCGAGGCTCCATCTACATTGATTTTGATGAAACGACAGAGAAAGGCATCCAAGCTAGATTCAAAGTGTGTCTAATTAAAGGCTGGATAGCAAGGGCCTGGGTTCTACATATCTTCAGAGAGACTAGATCATTTATGCGAGAGTTCACAGTGGATAGAATGGTGGTTAGGTCGAAATCAACATTCTCCATAACCTTCATAACCTTCTTGCAACATGCCTTCCAACAATGACAAAGGATCACTACAAATTTACTAAAAAGACTAATGTCCTCCTCTAGAGTTTCATGAATTTTCTCCCACCAATGAGAAAGTCAATAATCAAGGTTCCACCTCTGGTTTGCTATGACCTGTGCACATTTTGAATTTTGGCCCATTTGATGTGCACTATATGATCCATAAATTCTAATAGTGGGTCTTAAGCTATGTTTGGTTTGAAGGAAAGGAAGGGAAGGGAAAGGAAAGGAAGGGAAGGGAAGGGAAGGGAAGAGAAAAATTTTCCCCATCCATTGTTTGGTTAACCAATGGAAAAGGTAAGGAAAATTAATTTTCCCTTGTTTGGTGAGGCAAAGAAACATAAGGAAAATTAATAATCATGGATCCCACAACTATTATACATGAAATACATGCTTATATTTAGCCATTTCTTCAACTAATACCAATTCCAAAAGGACAAAAAAATGCATATCAATATTTATATGGAAGTATATCAAAATTGTTATGCCTAGTCAATCAAACAAAATGCCCATAAAACATAGTTCAAACCATTAAAAATTTACCAAAATTATCACGTCAAGCTTTAAGGTAAAAGGTTGGTAAACTCATAAACCCATATTAATTATGGAATGCTAACATCAAAATGGGCCTCCTAGCTTCATGATCAGTCAATCCTTTCTCAGTTCTGGCATAATCGCATAAAATGTCAAGGCATGAAACTGATCATCTGATAAAAAATCAAATGCCTTCAATAAAAATGATGTAGATATTCCCTCCAAGCTCATAACATATCGGAAGAGAGTATCTCTATTGAACAAGTCATATCCATGTTCAATAGCCTTTGTGAGTTTTCCCAAGTTTTTTGCAACCTCTCCTAAGTTTTTCTTCAATTTCCAGTTTCCTTTTCTCTTTTCCTTTTGATGATGATGGTGGATCTATTGCTCTTGCTTGTAGTGAGGAATCACGAATTTCATCATCAATGCCATCTGAGGGATGTGGGAGCTTGACTATCAGTACCATGAGTGACAGAGGCTGAAGTGAGTTGCTTCATGTCTGTTTAATTCCTTTGCAATAAAAGCTCTTCTCCCGGTAACTTGATCATTTCCACAAACAAGTGTCAAATCATCATAGTTATTAATTTTTTCCTACGACATTGTTTCAACTCCGGATGAGACTATGAAAAAAGAAGTTAATTCATCACATTAGACAATGATAATAAAAGAAACATAAACCAAGCATTATATAAAATCACATACCTCAACATAAGAATTCCATACTTCAGGTTCAACATCTATTGTATGTGTTTGATCATTCCAATTAAATCAACTTTGATTAAGAATAATAGCTTTTAATGTGGCAAAAAAAATTTATAGTCATCAATTGATTCTTAATATGATCAATACTACAGTTGACCCCAAATTTAGAATCAACTGCCCTACTTGCAGCTTTATAAACAGGGCCTTTAAAACTTTTATCAACTTTGTTCCCAAGATGCACTTGTTGGATAAGTGCCTCAATTAGACAATTGTCCATTTCTAGGGTCCAAGTCATGTTAGTCTTTTGACTTATTGATTATTGTCCTTCCATATCTAAGATATAACAAACACATAATAAACATGTAATAAACCTAATATAATAGAAATTATATAAAAAAAATTCAACACACAACAATAATTTTCTAACAAATGCAAACAAAGATAATGTAAAATTAGTCATTGTTTACATAATTTCATTTTTAAATCACAAAAATTATGAAAATCAAATCAGTGCCTTCTTCGAGAGCGTTGTAATTGGTAATCTTCCCACATTTTTGTTGTTATTTCTTCTCTTAAGTGAGCTATTTGTCTCATTGCCTCATTCCTACTTAAACGATGTGAATGTCTTCTTTGTTGTCTCTCATCATCCTCTTCCTCGGGTTCAAAACCATCTTCATTACCTTCCTCTAATTCCCTATTTCTTGCTTCTCAATCATACTGTTTCATAATGAAGTCGTATGGATTTACACCCATCATGTGGTTGTGTAAGATACAACAAGCATGTGCAATCTTAACTGGTGTTGTGGATAATGTTACATAGACACAAGGATGGGAAACTACTTCTTCAACACTCCAAATATCCGTTCAATTACATTTCTTAATGAAGAATGATGGAGGTTAAATAAATCCTTGGTAGTTTCAGGTTGGTGTGAACTCCATTCTTTTAAATGATATCGGGTGGTCCTAAATGGCGAAATGAAACTAGCTTTCAATGTGAACCCCACATCCATAAGGTGGAATTTACCTATTGATAAAAAAACTCTTTTAACAACATTGCTTATAACAAAAAAATGGTAAAAACTAGTTGATTTGGATTACTACCTTCAGGCACCTCAAATTTGTGTTCTCTAGTGAAAGCGAACCTCAACATACAAGAATCTGATGCTACACCTTTCCATACAGGCAAGACATAAGTAAATTTTAAACCAATGGAACATGCTGCTAATATGTTTTGGGTAGGATAACCTTTGCGTCCTTGAAACCTAGCAACATTTGCAATCAATACCTTTACAGGGATGTATATTCCATCAATTGCTCCTACATAATCCTATCATTCATTGAAATGTTCTATATGAACCTTTGTTTTTATACTACCTAATATAACAACCAAAACAATAAAAATGATGATTGTTACCTTAAAATAAGGCCAACAATCTATCATATTCCTAATCTTTGGTGCAACTTCACCTGTTGGTTGGATGAGATACCTATCCTCTAAACTTAATATTGCATTAAGAACTTGATTGAAGTGACGGCTCACAATCTCCCTAGATCAACTAAAATGGAATCCTATGGTTTAGTTTCTCACATTATGGGCAAGGATACGAAGAAACATTACCACTTGCTCTTCAACAATACTTTTGCTTGAGTCATGTAACCTACCAGATTCACGAAGTATCTTTATTAACCTTGCAAATGACTCTTTGCCCATTCTAAATTTATTATAACAATTAATTTCCTTTGTATGATAAAGACGTTTCAATAAATCATTTCTTTGTGCATCTCAATTAATGGATGGTTCTCTGTCAACATAATTCAGATACTCATCTACTAAGGCAATGCATACTGCAACAGCAGAAGAAGCATCACCAACAATTGCAATCAACGTGAGACCATCCAAGTTATCCATATAAAACACATTTAATGAGGAAAAATTCAAAATTTTCAACAAAAGATATAAGGATTAACTTTATACAACATCAATCCTCATATTACAATCACTATTTCAGGATGTGATCATATATATGACCCTTATATGAATGAGGTCAAGCTTTTCATAACATTCTTTCCAAAACAAAATGAAATTCATAAAGGAAAGTATGTCAATGCCCCATTTTGTCTCTTTTATTTACATACATTCATAAAGAAAACTAGAAGAGAAGAAGAGTCATCAGATAATCAACAACTAAATATAAAAAGAAGCAATCAACAACTAGGGCCATGTTTGGTTCAATAGGTCAATTTGCAAAGTACCGGGCTGTTTTTAAAATTCATGAGAAATTGTAAAGTATTGAACTTCTACCATGCTACTTAATTACTTAATGAAAGTTTTTCATTTATTGTTAGGCCAATCTAAATGAGGTTTGGTTAGCTCAGCTTATCGACAATCCTAAATGTTAATATCTAGTAGAGCTAGAGCAAACACAACACTGTATATAATACAACAGGGAGACCTAATTTGGCTAAACAGAAACCTCTTGGTTGGATACAATCATCCTAACAATAATTTGTTTTTCCATTGTGCTTTATTTACAAAATGTTATTTAACTCAAAAACCAAGTGAAATTCACTTTTTGTCATGTCCAAAATTTTGCTTATGGACATCAATGGCTATCTTACATTCTAAAATCAATGAATTACTCAATTAGGCATCAAGGTTATGTATTCTCTATTTCCATGGAAGAATATTAGATGATCATTCAAAACATGCCTTGGGATTCAAGTCTTATTCAAAACATGTAGGGCACAAATTTGGTTTGGGTCAACCTAAAACCTAACTAACGAAGCCCTAATTTGGGCCCCATTGGAGTGGAGTGTTTAGAAATCAAGTTGATGAAAATAAAGTTCAATCCAACCCAATTTAGGATGAGTTGGGTAGGGTTGAGGCCTCATGCACCTGACTCCTTATATACTTATGTATTATATTTTATTATATATACATGTATAACGTATAAATAATTATGTTCCTATTTATATTTGAAGTATTATTGAAATATAATTTTAGTTTTATGAGACTTAAAAAGTCATTTCAGGAAAAAAATAATATTGAGATTTTTTTTCACACATGTATCAGGCTAACCCAACCCAACCTGATAATGGAAATTGGGGTTACTTGTTGGGCTTGGATTGAGATCAAGGTTCCATTGCCTTGGTGTGGGCTTGGGTTGACCTCAACTTGATCCAATCCGGCTCAAATTGCACACCTTATCCACTAGCACTCTATGGTTTGCTATAAAAGAACTAATCATAGTTGATGATGGCACCATTTAATGCCAGCTTAGAAACCTAGAACAAGAAAGAATTATTGCATATAAGAGTAGACTATTAAGTAACCTAATTGCAACTTAGATAACTTACAAACTCTTTTTGCCTTTGAAATTCTGTTGAAGACATGGAAAAAGGACATTTCTTGGCAATATTATCTCTTAGCCTTTCTATATTTTCTCAATTTCTTACTATTATCATTTTCTAACCATTGTAGCTCACTAACAAAATGGATTGTTCATTGTAGAAGTTTATCCAGACCCAAGTCACTTGTCATATAAGGCATTGGGTTTTGTTTTTGGGGTCCCAACAACATTCACTCCAGGGGTAAGAAATATTAGTAGAGGGAAAAAAACTAGATACATGAAACACATGCACATGTAAACATCATTTTCAAAATTTTTGGAATCTGGATTTATTGAATAAATCTTGTATCACTATTCAAATTACTTTCATAATATTGTAGGCTGGCTTAAAGATAATACAGTCGTACATGGAAGGGTATAGACAAAACTAGGGGCTTTCCTTTGAGAAAGATATTGTGACAAGAGGTGGCCGGTATGATAACTACCATAAAAGTTGGAAATCAAGTCCTTAAAATTAAAGATTCATAGTCATTACCTGATATAATAGAAAAAAGATATTGGTTTCACCTATTCATCAAGTGCTGCCAAAATTGTTTAAGAAAGTTTTCCTTGATGAGTTTTTTTCCTTGTTATGGTGACACTTAATCAGGGAAAATTTATTAATTGACATTTAAAAGCTTCATTTAGAAGTTGTCTCTATATCAATTATTACCAAAAAAAAAAAATCCATGTGATTATATTTTTAGCAATTGTAAGATCTAGCTGAAAGTAGATAGGTCAAAATATTCACAACAAAATTTAAGCCATTCCTGTTGCCTATAACATTTCATGTGATTGATCAAAATAACGACAACCGAAAGGGGTATGAAAAAGGATAGTTTTTTTTATTGTTAGCATGTCATAGGGAGCATGTTCTTAACTACTCTATCTTTGTATTCATCATAGTTTTCAAGGCGCCAAGCGAGGCTAGAAGACAGGGGGGCACCTAGGTGATGGATTTTTTAAGTAAACACATGTATCCTATGGTAGTTCCCTAGGTTCCATAATCATACTTCCTTAATAAATATCCATAATTTTCATAAGAAAAGTATAAGCTTCATGTTAAAGTAAAGAAAATCAATATATTCCAACATATTCATGAGAAGAAAAGGAAGAAAGAAAAGAAATTTAAAAAAAAATATAGGGGCTGAACCCCTATTTCTATTATAAGAAAAGAAGAAAAGAAAAGGTGGAAGAAGAAGAAATTAGTATATAAATACACAAAATAGTAAAGAAAAATAAGAAAATGTGTTGATTGGACATCATTTTATGTTCTTCCTTGCTTATTGGTTCAGGTTTTGAAGTCTTTGAGGGTTCAATACATCATTTAACAATGTTTGTATTGATTAAACCCTAACAAATAAGAAAATAGTAAAAAGAAATTAGTATATAAATACACAAAATGAATACTTTAGTTCAAAAATGTTTATTTTATAATTATAACCTCAAAATATTAAGAATATAAAAGTTTTTATAACACGCTATAGAAAACTACTTGACGATTAGGTGAGGCGAACCTACAAGGGTGCCTTGTCACCTAGGCGTCACCTTGATAACTATGGTATTTATTTTATAAACCAATCTAGATCTAGAGATAGATAAAGCTACCCAGCTTTGCTTTTTCCATGCAGCAGGAGGAATAATTGCTGTAGGTCTTGGTAGAGATAATATCTCATACATCCACAAGGTTAGTTTTCCATTTTCCCCTTTTCTCTTTGTTTCCCTTCTTTATGCAAGTACGTACCATCCTTACTTTATGGGTAGTGACATTTGTCAGTTGTGAAGTTCAAATTCCGTTTATAGTTTACAGTAATAGGTAATGTAAACATTATGGGTAGTGACATGTCTCTTCAATGTCAAATTTATAAATTGCAATAGCACGAGTAACAGATAAGTTAGAAGTTAGAATATAAGAGAAGTAATAGTTTTTACAGAGTAAAAGTGTCTCTTTTGTGCAACACCTAAAAAGGTAATCGAGTTGAAATAATTTGACTAGATTCATGCTCGAAATGTAAAAAACAAAATTGTGGACTATAATCAGACCTAATATAATTTGGATAAGGTTCTATTTAGTGGTTCATGCCTTCATGGGGTTACACAATTGGGGAGGGGAGGAGCCTATCACCCATGCACATAAACTCTCCAACCTTTGGTGACAATGGGATTTGATCCAAGGTATCCATTACAACAAATCAGAGAATCTACCAACTGAGCCACCATTAGTTGGTAACTTGGTATCCTTGACGTAACACTTGTTCACATACTTTTTGGAAATTGAAACCATCTTTTTGTTCATGTAGCAGTGAATTATGAAAATGAACATTCAGTAAGGAATGCCAAGTGCAGCCTTAGATTGGATTCACTAAGGCCTTAATTCTAACCCCAAACTGAAATTTGGTGAAATTAATTCTTTTCAACTCCAACCCTAACCAAAATTTCAATTCAACAAATTATGTTAGGTTAACTGACCCAAGTTACAGCCTTGGTATGGGGATAAACTACTCATGAAGCTGAAAACAAAAAACAACACCAACAACAAGAGGTAGAAGCTGTGTATGAAGACAATTAATATCCCTAAGTATCTATTCACATAATGGCTCTCCACTCAACACTTCCTTTTGTACCACCCAAAAGGAAAACCATCCAAAAGTTTAGAGTTGATCAATTATTGGCCACTAGAAGACCACCCAAAAGTTTGTCACCCTTAGCTGAAGTGCCTTGGAAAGTCAAGCCAAAGAGATTGGACACTTCCTTTTGTAGAGTAGAGAAATTTTATATAGAATGCACTGCAATTAAAACTAAAAAGTTACTAAAGTTATGTGTCTCCAACCTTTCTGAGATATTACAAGAATGATGTATAATTTGGAGATCTGGACTAAGTAGGCATTTCTATCAAAATTCTCCTGCACACCAGTATTCAAGCAATTGCCATAAAAATAACAGAAAATGTAAGGCTCCTAGTCCTAACAATTCATCCTTAATATCTCTTAGGACAACTCTATTTCCAACTCCTTTTTACATGTATTTAAATGGTATGATAAGATAAGATATAACTTTATCACATGCAGAATAAGAATATTTAAGACTAATATGAATGCAATGCTCTTTTGTAGACATTTTCCACATCCTCAATCCTCATGCTGTTTGTGTAGTGGAAAAGTCTACTGTTCCTCCTCTTTCTATAATGAACCATTGATATGGGCATCATGATGGTCCTAGAATCAACTTAGAAGTATTTTGGATTGTTTGTAGTATTTTTCCGTTTTAGGGCTTGTTTTGGTAACTTTATTTATCATAAGTGGTTCATCCTTAAAAGTCATGTTAATCTAGTTTTATTTGAATTGTGTTTAAAGTTTTACAATTGGGCTTGTTTTTTCTGTTTGAGGTGTTATTACTTGCATATGAGAACTTTTGCTTGTGTAATTGTTTTTTTCCCTGTCTATGCTGCTATATGGCCTATGAGAATCCTTAATGTATTTTATGGGAACTGATGTTGATCTGATTTATTTTTCTTCCTATGTGCTTGCTTCTGGGCTATGTTTTAGGAAAGAAGAATCTAGAGATAGAAATGTCATGCCAGGATTCAAAGCTTACCATTTTTTTATTCAGATTGAACTCTACTTTCAAAGCACAAGAAATAATGATCTAACATGAGCAATAACATCATCGTCAACGTTATCAATAAAATAAAAAAAAAAAAACAATGACTAAAAAGGCATGAACCACTAGTTTTCTCTAAAACAATTAATCAGGTAATTTTGTTTTGCAAAGGAAAAGAAAAAGATAAACTAAAATAAGGGAAGATGCAAACAATTTTAGCATAAAAGCATAACTACGGCGGGCGGGATTGATTTGGTCGAGATTAAAGCATGTATAAAAGACAAGCATGAAAATATCAGGTGACAAAGCAATTATTCTTTATCACAATTATTTTTCTTTAATGTGGTTCATTAATATAAAATATTAGAGATATGTCCAAATATTTTCTATATAATTTATATATTTTCATATATTTTTTAGTTTTTAATATTTAATTATGACTTCACAAGTTGAAACATTTGGCTCAATAGGTTGAATTATTGACCCACAACCACAAAATAATTTTTATTTTTTGGATTGGTTTTAAATTTATATTTCATTCCAATATAAAGATTTGTCCAATTTTCTATTTTTTAGTTATTTATATTTTAAAAGTTTTTTATTTAATTATGACATCATAGATTGACCCACTTGACCCAGATGGTTGAATTGCTTACTCACCACTTGGATGGAAAAATAGTTCAATTTTTTTGTCAATTTTAAAAAGCAAGTATTTTATAACATTAAATGTATTAGATGCAGATCTAATTGATATAGTTAATTATTTTGGATGAAAATAATAGCTTAAATATTGGATTCAATGAAATAGTAGGAGTTAATACCCTAAATACAAGACTTAATGAGAGGGAATTGAATGAGGAGAAATTAGTCGTTCAAATTACATTTTGTGCCCTCATAATTAGAGAGGGATCAAATTTAAAAATAGGGCTAGTCTAGTCAAGAATAGGATTCAATGATCGTTAATGGGAGTTAATACTTTGAATATAAGACTTAATAAGAGGGAATTAAATGAAGATAAAAGTGATTGTTTGAATTATATTTATGTCACTACAATTAAAGAGAGAGCAAATTCAAAAATTAGGGTATTTTAATCAAACAAAAGTTTCACTCTTAATACTAGTGTGTATATGTATGTATGTATGTATACTAGCATATAGATTTAATTTTCATCCTTGTCATTTGTTTTCAATTGGGGGGGCGGGGTCACAAGGAAGTGCTGCAACTACAATTGCAACAGATGTGAATTCAACTTCCCACCCTATGAATATAGTGGCAATAGAGATCGCAGTCTCTTGCAGCCTTGCATTGGGAATATATCCCCATGAAAAAAATGAATAATCCAATTTCAGTAATGAATAATCTACCCAACTTCAGTTTCAGCCATTAAGGAGCCCACAACCTACTTAAAATCTTATTTATTAAAGGACTGAATAAAAAAGTGGTTTTGATTTCTCAAACTCTTATATGTGAGAGTGGTTCTCATGTTCTAAGACCATTCAGATATCAGAGCCACCCCATGAATTTGTTTATTTTTTTTAATTTTCATTTATTAGTGCACACTTAGCATAAAAGCCTAGGCCCCTGTTTGGGAGTGCTTATTTTTAATCACTTATTGAAAATTACTTATTGCTTTCTGGCTCATCTTAGCCTGCCATGCAATTTTTAAACTACCTATGCTACCCTGTTTGAAAGAATCACTTCTTCACCAAGCATAATAAGCACTTATTTTAATAGTAAGCACTGCCAAACAAGGCCCAGTATGGGAGATCTATGGAGTGTGGAGAGGGATGGGAGATTAGGAAAACCTGTAGAAGTTAAGGGTGCAACTTGGGCGGGTCCAAACCCGAGCCCAACCCAAATTTTTGTAAGATTGGGCCTAAATTTTTGAGTTGTGGGGTAGGGCTGGGCCTGACCTAAACTTGGGTTGGCTTGGGTTAAGGCCACAGGTAACCCGGGCCTGACCTGAGCCCCCAACCCAACCCGAGCCTGCCCAACACAACTCAAAGCTGCTCAAGCTGACATCTTAGTAGTAAAAGACTTGGGAATTAGCGAACTCATTCTGTAGATAGACCCAACTGCAATAGTTAATTTTTGCTTATACCTTTCACGTCTCTTGAAATGTCTTATTTTACATGAATTTGTTAGTTTTTGTAAATATTTAGAGTATATGGTTATCACTTATCACAACAACACTCATCCCAAATTTCATTGCAGTCCCCCAAAGTGGTGGTAGCTGCGAGTTGAATGTTAAATGAGTAAAAGATTTCAATTTGGTTAAGGATCAGCATAAATTATGGTTTTCGAACTGCTGTTGATCCGGATGGTTGAATCGTTTGGCTCGAGAATTGTTCAAGTAATTGATTCCATTTTACCCCAAACCTAAATTTTGGTAAAAAATCGTTGAATCGGTCAATGATATCCTTTGACCTGGGTGGTTAAACGGATCCATCGACCAGTTTAACAGTTTTAGCTGTTTTTAATTTTTAATTTTTGTTATTAAAACGAACCATCCATTTGAACCGAATGGTCAAACCATCAACCCAAAAACCAATTGCCAGAACGATTCCATTTACAGGTCATCTTTTAAAACCATGGCATAAATAGATAAAAAATGGTTATAGAGCTAACCTCTGAACATTCAAACCTGAATTTTGATACATGTCAGTTTACCATTGCACTAAAGAGTGACCCCATTTGTGAAGATTGCATTAATAGAATGATTTAATTCCAGCGTAGGCTAATTAGGCTTGCAATAAAAAGTCTTTATCTTCCTCCAACAATGCTAAAGAAATCGATGGTCAGCTAGTAAATTGACCACAAACCCCGTGTTTGTTTGCCGTTATATTGGATCTCATGATAACGGAGGATATTAGAGATCAAAGTATCAGCTGCCCAGGTAAATAATACCCTTGTGCAAGTGGATAAATAACTTGTCCGCACATCAATAAGTGCTCTCCCCCTCCCACGGCTGTCTTTATTCAGATAACTTATAACATACAGCAATGTTAGAGTCTCACTTATTCAAGCAAGTTTACCCATGAAATACTTGCCCGGATATATCCAATTAAGTTAAAACAAATGGGGCCTATAGTTTACATCTAATAAAGTAAAGGAATGGTTTAAGGCCAAAGCCCCTTACAGTTAGACATGATCCATCTACATTCAAACATATGTCATTCTAAAGATTTAAACAAAATGAATATGTGTCAAATTCTGATTAATGGTAGTTCAAGAACAGAGCTCCATTAAACATGTGTCAAATTCTGATTAGTGGTAGTTCAAGAAAATAGCCCACTAACATGCAGAGTGGAGTCCACCACCATGTAGAGTTGTGGGAAGTGGGAAGCTCCCACTTTCGATCATTTCTTAAAAAAATGAAACTATGCTATTAATTACTGTTAACTACTAAACTAATTAATTAATTCCAACTATTGATTACTAATAATAATTACTGTTAACTATTTCTAATTAATTAATTACAACTATTAATTACTAATAATAATTATTGTTAATTGCTAATTAATTACTGTTAACTACTTCTAATTAATTAATTCCAGCTATTAATTAGTAATAATAATTACTCACTGATAATAATTAATTACTGAAAATAATTTCTTATAATAATTACTGCTATTACTTAATTGCTGATAATAATTAATTAGTGATAATATTGCTCATTATTAATTTGGAAAATAATTTCTTATAATAATTACTGTTAATACTTAATTACTGATAATTTATTACTGACAATATTGCTCATTATTAATTCGAAATAATAATTAATAATTCAGAAATAATCATTTTATATTTATATTAACTCATTAATTATTTTGAAAATAAATATTTAATGTTAATTATTTATATTATAATTATTATCAGAAATTATAATTCATACATTTATATGAAATAATTATTTATATCATTATAATTAATAATATTATATGAATTAATATAATTATATTATTATCATTAACAATAACTATAATTAATTATTACTAGTACTAATGACGCACCGATACAACAACGTACTGCACGTCCATGCTTACTGGATCACTTTAAAAAATTGAGAATAGCATGATTTGAACCACATTTCATCAAATTGCCAAGAACATACGCCTCTCTCTTCAACCACTAAGCCACCTACAATCTTTTAATAATAAAAGAAATATATTAACCTATATCAACATTAAAGTCTAGTAGTCTACATATAACCCAAATAAACAATATATACTAATATTCAACAACTCCAACTATAAATTAAAAAAATAATTTTTAAAATTAGTATTTTATGAATACTATATATACCAAAAATTGATTTTTACTTTCAAGAAATTTATACAAATAAAATTATTATTAATAGAATAATTATTTTAATACTTAAAATTTATAAATTTACAAATTATATGTACATTCAATTTTCTATAAATTATTAAACAAATATTTTAATTTTCATTAATAATAATGTCTTTACTATTTAAAAAATAAAAATATTATTTACAAAATATTTGAGAATATAATATAAATCGAATTGGTCAATTCCACTAATCCACATTTATATAAAAATAAAATAGTTTTGTATTTTAGAATTTTTATAAAATAAAAATATTAATAATGGTATAACTATTTTAGTAATTAAAATTTGTGAATTTTATATGATATATATGTTCAAATTTTTAATAGATTTGATATATTTTAAGTTAAGATTATATATTTTTTTATAAATTATTAATTAATACTTTACATTTTATAGTAACATATTTATTACTTAAAAATGAAAATAACATATTAATGTTTTATAATAATATATTTATTTGCGAATTGGTTTTTTTATTTTTTGTTAATGTTAAAAAATAAAAATAGTAAAATAGAAATATTGATATGGTAATTTTCAAATAGAATAGTTGCATATGTTTTGTGCCTTGGAATTTAATAAAAAATAAAATAATAATGGCTTTGTGCATGTATTAATTTCTAAGAATTTATATAATAAGTCTTAGATTCTTGACCGATGCACTATCAATAAAAAGGCACAATATCTATGCATATCGCTATATCGGTCGCAATATATTTCTTCATATATATCATTAAAATATAAAGCTTCTATGTATTTATATATTATTTATAATTATTTTGACATTAAACTTAATATTTTTAATATGTTTATGGAATTTCTGTGCATTTATCTGGTGTATCCAAACGTTTCTATATTTTTCGTCCATATCCATGTGTTTCCTAAGCGTATCCGTATCCAAGTTGTCCGGTATGATACCCAATACCGATATTTTGATCTTTGCTAATGATAATAATTATTACTTCGGAATGTTAATTAATTAATGATAATTAATAAGCATTTTAATAATGTTAATTATTAATTGGGATATAATTGATGTAACCGTTTCTGGTCACGTACCAATTTTTTATTTTTTGGCTAAGTACCTCGTCATTTGACCTGCTCCCAGGAGAGGATGGTGGAGCTCCCTGGTGGTGAACTGCTTGGGGGAGAGCTATGTCAAGCTGCCTGAGCTATGCCGAGCTCCCTGATGGCTAACTGCCTGGGGAAGAGCTATGTTGAGCTCCCTGGTGGTGAGCTACCGTGGTGGACTCGTCATTTGACCTGCTCCTAGGCGGCCTATAACTCAAAGGATGGTGGAGCTCCCTGGTGTAGCGCAACCCAACTGACCTCTGCATGAGGTGATCTCCTCTCCTTTCCAGGCGGAGGGAGCTGAGGGACTTGCGAGAACTCCATCTTTTCCTCCTCTTTGTAAGCGGCAGGAGCTGAGGAACCTACGAGAACTCCATCTTTCCTCCTCTTTGTAGGCGGCAGGAGCTTGAGGAACCTGCGAGAACTCCATCTTTCCTCCTCTTTGTAGGCGGTGGGAGCTTGAGGAACCTACGAGAACTGAACCAGGGGGCCCGGGGGTATTTACCCGGCGGGGACTCTCCGATGCCTAAGTTAGCACTTTGATTGTAGAGGGCTTGAAGATGATATTAGAGGAATGAGACAGCTAGAGAGCAGGGATTACCTCCATTTTTTCATTCTCCCCCTTGGCTTTGGGGGTCGGAGTCCTTATATAGTGGTGCCCAGTCACATCAGGCGTAACTGCCACTGCCTTAGCCATTACTGCCAGGACTGAGGTGGTAGGTGCAGGCTGCTGCTGCTGGGTACGGACTCGTCAGGCGTGCCATGCTTTTCAGACATGGCAGGCACGACGGCGCATGGCAAGAGATGTGGGCGCTGCCACCAGATCTGTCAGGTACGGTTGTCAGGCAGGAGATCTTCCTGTGATATGCTGAACTGCTCTTCTGTACCAAGCTACCTTGCAAGTGGCGAGCTACCTACGGCGACGAGCTCCCTGGTGACTACTTGGTGACGAGATCCCTAGTAGTGACCCACCTTGATGAGCTGCTGAGTGCGCTACCTTGGTGGAAAGCTCTTTGGAGAGCTGCCTAGCTCCTTGGTGGCGAGCTCCTTGGAGAGTTAGCGAGCTCCTTGGCAAGCTGCCAAGCTCCTTGGCGAGCTGCCAAGCTCCTTGGCGAGCTGCCAAGCTCCTTGGCAAGCTCCTTGGAGAGTTGCTGAGCTCCTTGGTGGCGAGCTCCTTGGTGAGCTGCCGAGCTCCTTGGCGAGCTGCCGAGCTCCTTGGCGAGCTGCCGAGCTCCTTGGCAAGCTCCTTGGAGAGCTGCCTAGCTCCTTGGTGAGTTGCCGAGCTCCTTGGTGAGCTCCTTGGAGAGCTGTCGAGCTCCTTGGCGAGCTCCTTGGAGAGCTTCCTAGCTCCTTAGTGAGCTGCCGAGCTCCTTGGCGAGCTACTTGGAGAGCTGCCTAGCTCCTTGGTGAGCTGCCATGAGGTGCCAGGTGTCACAATTCCATTGGAGGGCCAAATCTGCCCTCATCATTTGCCCCCCACTCCCGAGTTGAGAGTAACTTGGCGAAGGGAGTAGATTTCTCCTTTTGGCCCGTAAGTTGACGAGCTAGTAAGCACTGATCTAATTTCTTAGGCTCTGGGAGCTGCCTGTAAGTGGCAAGCTGCCTGTAAGTGGCGAGCTGCCTGTAAGGTGAGGAGGTCTCCGCCAATTCAGTACTGTAGCCCTTAGGCTATGGGGGGCAACTTATAGTCCACCTTTGCTGTTTTAGCCCATGCTGAAGAAGCAACTGGGTCTTAAGCAATAATGTGGCCCGTAGGCTTTGGGAGTGACTCATAGTCCACTCTTCTTGACTTTGCCCATGCTGGAGAGGCAACTGGGTCTTAAGCGGTTGTGTTGCCCATGCCGTAGAGGCGATTGGGTTTTTCACCAGTAACGTGGACCATAGGCTTTGGGAGCGACTCGTAGTCCACTCTTTTTTGACTTTGCCCGTGCTGAAGAGGCGACTGAGTCTTTTAGCAGTAATGTGGTCCGTAGGCTTTGCTTGTGAGGTGTCGAGCTTACCAGGTGCTGAGCTACCTATGAGGTGTCGAACTGACCAGGTGCTGAGCTGCCTGCGAGGTACCGAGCTGACTAGGTGCCGAGCTACCAGGGAGGTGCCGAGCTGACTAGGTGCCGAGCTACCAGTGAGGTGTCGGGTTGACCGGGTGCCGAGCTACCTGTGAGGTGCCAAGCTGACCAGGTGGGTGCCTTAGAGCTATGATTGCGTTGCATCAACTTCGTAATGCCGGTCACCCACTCCTACAAGAAACTACTAGGAGCTCGACCCTCGGGGGCAACACTACTAACTTTAGGTCGCTAGCTCACACGGGAGCCTTGGAAGGCTCGACCAGTAAGGGCGCCTATGTAGTCTGTTGGCCGCCAACTCCTGCGGAAGCCACGAAGAACTCATCTTTGTAGGGGGAACTTGCGAAGAGGACTGATGAGGCTTTATCCAAATTGAAAGTAAAGTTACTTAGTATACTAGCTCCCTGCAGAGTCTTAGAGTTCATAAAAAATGTAAACTATAAAGCAAGAGCTTCAATTTCTAAAAAGTGAGGACTTAGCTTTTGTAAGATGAGAACTTAGCTTTTGTAGGATGAGAACTTAGCTTTTTGTAGCGTGTTCCCACAGACGGCGCCAATTGATGTAACCGTTTCTGGTTACGTACCAATTTTTTATTTTTCGGCTAAGTACCTCGTCATTTGACCTACTCCCAGGAGAGGATGGTGGAGCTCCCTGGTGGTGAACTGCCTAGGGGAGAGCTATGCCGAGCTGGGAAGAGCTATGCCGAGATCCCTGATGGCTAATTGCCTGGGGGAGAGCTATGTTGAGCTCCCTGGTGGTGAGCTACCTTAGTGGACTTGTCATTTGACCTTCTCCTAGGCGGCCTGTAACTCAGAGGATGGTGGAGCTCCCTGGTGTTGCGCGACCCGACTGACCTCTGCATAAGGTGATCTCCTCTCCTTTGTAGGCGGCGGGAGCTGAGGGACCTGCGAGAACTCCATCTTTTCCTCCTCTTTGTAGGCGGCGGGAGTTGAGGAACCTGCGAGAACTCCATCTTTCCTCCTCTTTGTAGGCAGCGGGAGCTTGAGGAACTTGCGAGAACTCCATCTTTCCTCCTCTTTGTAGGCGGCGGGAACTTGAGGAACCTGCAAGAACTAAACCAGGGGGCCCGGGGGTATTTACCCGATGGGGACTCTCCGATGCCTAAGTTAGCACTCTGATTGTAGAGGGCTTGAAGATGATGATATTAGAGGAATGAGAGAGCTAGAGAGCAGGGATTACCTCCATTTTTTCATTCTCTCCCCCTTGGCTTTGGGGGTCGGAGTCCTTATATAGCGGTGCCCAGTCACATCAGGC
>NW_010729084.1:9144477-9164293 GCF_000365185.1 Nelumbo nucifera
CACTTGTTGGAAGCTTCATCCAAATCTTATGCCTGCTCGGATAAGAAACAAGAAGGGAAATGCAAATGTAGCCACTACAAGAGACTCTTCAGCCCTTTCTCCTAAACTGATTGGGAATCCATTGCAATAGCAGYAGTGAGAAAAGAATTGGAGAGGTTTGGACTGCTTATGAGTAAAAAAAATCACGCAGCTCTAGCCTTCTAGATGGACAATAGAATGCAGGAGCCAACTACACCACTTCCTTTGCACATACAGGTAGTTCATATGCAATTGTGAATCTTGCATCCACTTCAGGTAAGGAGGGACTTCCTTGGATTATAAACTCAGGAGCATTTGAGCATATGACTAATGCCCCTACCATTTTTAGTTCCTATCAATTGTGCTCTAGTAGAGACAGAGTCTCTACAACAGATGGTTCACATATGCCCATTGCTGGGAAGGGGATAGTTAGAGTGACCAATGATATAACTCTGTCTTCTGTTTTACATGTCCCTAGACTTCATACCAACCTACTGTCTGCTAGTTCTTTGACAAAAAAATTTGAATTGTTCTGCGAACTTTCTTCTTGGTAATTGTGTTTTGCAAGATTTGGAGTCAAAGAAGATGTTTGGGAGTGGTCGTAAGGTGAATGGAGTCTACCTTCTGGATGAGATTCCGAGACATCAGGGCCATCATGTTAGCAGTAGCAGTAGTAGTGGGTCAGAATCAGTAAACTAGATTATGCTTTGGCACAATCACTTGGAACATCTTTCTTTTAATTCTTTGAAATGTATTTTCCCAAAGTTATTTGAATCTATTCAATTATCTACTTTGGAGTGTGGGAGTTGTCAGTTAGGAAAGCATTGTAGACAGTCTCTTAAACCAAGTAATAAAAGAAGTACCTCTGCTTTTAATATTGTTCACACTGATGTATGGGGGCCATATCAAATCCCTTCCATGGGAGGATTCTGTTACTTTCTCTTGTTTGTGGATGATTATACACGATATTCTTAGATATATTTGATGAGATCACGTGATGAGGTTCCTAACTTAGTATGACAATTCCACCAGATGGTTCTCATACAATTTAGAGTGAGAACTAAGGTTTTTAGATTAGATAATGCCAAAGAGTAATTTGAGAAGGACCTAACCACGTATCTCTTAGAACATGGTGTAGTTCATCAGAGTAGTTGTGCATATACACCGCAACAAAATAGAGTTGCTGAGAGGAAAAATAGACACATTGTGGAGGTGGCAAGGAGTCTTATGGTGTGTGCTTCAGTTCCTGTGCAGTTCTGGGGAGATGCAGTTCTTACAGCCGTACATGTGATTAATCGTGTTCTTTCGCGGACTTTGGGGTTTTAGGTGCCATTTAGCCTCCTTTTTCCAAATGGAGAGATATTTCATATACCTCTTAGGGTTTTTGGTTGTGTTTCTTTTGTTCACAGTCTTGGCTCTCATCGCAAGAAATTGGATCCTAAGACCAAGAAATGTGTTTTTCTTGGGTATGCTCAGAACCAAAAGGGGTATTGTTGTTATGACACAGTGTCGAGGAGCAGATTTGTCACTATAGATGTTACCTTTTTTGAATCCACATTCTTCTTCTCGAGTGGTTCTCCTCAAGGGGAGAGTTTTGGGGAGGAGAACTCACAATTTGTTCCTCTTCCTATTTCTGTGGTGCCTCCATCAGTTCAGCCACCACCTGCACCATCAGTTCAACTAGCATTGGTTTAGCCAACACTTGCACCTCCAATTTCATTACTTGAGCCACTACGGGCAGCCTCATAGCAATATTAGCGCCGATAGATGATGGTTAACTCCACACATCCTCGACCCACACCACTCTCTATCAGTCTTTCTAAAACTCCAGATTCGACAGATACAGTTCCAGGTATTCCTCTTGAGTCTGTTTTGTTTTCTGATGATAATGTTTCTATCCCTAACACCATTGTTGCAGCTGATCCCACTGACCTTGATCTTCCCATTGCACTTCGTAAGGGGAAGAGAAAGTGTACAACCCACTGCATTTTACACCATCTTCCCTACAGTGCCTTATCACCCTCTTACCGTGCTTTCTTTCTTCCTTGGATTCTATATCTATACCCAGGAATGTTACTAAGGCTCTCTCCAAACTTGAGTGGAAAATAACCATGAAAGATGAGATGGATGCTTTGGTCAAAAACCAAACTTGGGAAATAGTTAATCTCCCCACAGACAAGGAGACAATCGGATGTCGATGGGTATTCACAATGAAGTATTAGGCCGATGGCAAGATAGAGAGGTACAAGGCAAGGTTGGTAGCAAAAGGGTATACTCAGACCTATGGTGTTGATTATACTCACCAGTAGGTAAGATGAGTTCAGTTCATATTCTTTTATCTCTAGCAGCCACCTATTCATGACCCTTGTTCTACCTTGATGTAAAAAATGCTTTCCTCAATGGTAACTTAGAGGAGGAGGTATATATGGACATTCCAATAGGCTTTTATAAAAATGTTGGTAAAGGAAAGGTGTGCAGATTCAGAAAATCTCTGTATGGACTGAAACAGTCACCTAGGGCTTGGTTTGACAGGTTCAGAGGGGCACTCATCCATTTTGGATACACATAGACACAGTCTGATCACTCCCTCTTTGTGAAGAGGAGAGATGCTTTGGTGTCAATTTTGATTGTGTATGTGGATGATATAGTGGTGACAGGAAATGATCTGGAGGAGATTGATGATTTCAAAAAATCATTGCAGCAAGAAGTTGAGATCAAAGATCTTGGTGAGCTCAAATACTTCTTAGGGATTGAAGTTGCAAGATCCAAGCATGGGATCTTCATTTCACAGGGAAAGTATGTACTTGACCTACTGCGAGAGACTGGGAAGCTGGGGACCAAACCAGCAGATACTCCTATTGATCCAAATCACAGAATTAATGGTGTGGATGGTGAATTGGTAAATGATGTGGGGAGATATCAAATAATGGTGGGCTGACTGCTATACCTGTGTATGACACGACCAGATATTTCTTATGTTGTCAGTGTTGTGAGTTAGTACATGCATGCACCTTGGGTTCAGCACTAGGAAGCTATTGAGAGAATACTTTCATATTTGAAAAAACACCCTAGCAGAGGTATTCTTTTCTCAAATCATGAGATTTGAAGCTAGAATCCTATACAGATGTAGACTGGGCAGAATGCTGTGACAATCAGAATCTGAAGCTTAAATGAGGAGTGTGTACCTTTGTAGGTGGAAACTTGATCTCCTGAAAGAGTAAGAAGCAAGTGGTTGTGGCAAGGTCAAGTGTAGAGGCTGAGTATAGATCCATGGCTCATGGTGTCTTAGAACTTCTTTGGGCTAGATCTCTTTTGAGTGAGATTGAGGTGAAAGCAGAGGAACCTATGATGTTATACTGTGACAATCAGGCTGCAATCAATATTGTCCACAATCCAATTTAGCATGATAGGACAAAACACATTGAAGTTGACAAACACTTTGTAAGAGAAAGGGTAACAACAGGAGAATTTGTTTGCCTTATGTCTTTTCAGAGTTGCAGCTGGCTGATGTTCTCACTAAAGGGGTGGCAAGGAATAAGCTTGAATATGATCTACGCAAGTTGGGAATGTGTGGCATTTACTCCCAACTTGAGGGGGAGTGTTGAAGATTAATTAGTTTTATGATGTTTTTCTGAGTAGATGTTTTATGTTAGTTGTTAGATAGGAGGTGGGGACTACAGTAGTTATGTGAGTCCAAATTTTATTATGTTTTTTGAGTGTTATATATGCTGTTTTATGTTTTGCCACCCTATAAGGGCATAGCTGTCTTTGTACTGTTCTATTATTTTAGTATAAATAATAAGTGAAGGGGGCAACTGATTTATTGCTCTCTTTTCTTTCAACTTCTCTTCCTCTCTTCTTCTCCTTCTCTCTTCCTTCTCTCTTCAAGAAACTACTTTCTTTCATATTTTTTTAATTCAACAGATTTCTACTGAGACTACTAATCTACTCGCATGAGTAGATTCTGTTTCTTGCAAGGAGAAACCACCCATTCCAGATTAATATATATATAGATAGATAGATAGATAGATAGATAGATAGATAGATAGATAGATAGATAGATTATTACTCTATACTACTCAATAAAGACATGGAATAAAAAAATTATTCAAATTACCACTAAATGAATGAATTAAAAATCTATGAGTGTTCTAGTTGACTTGAATTTGACACATCAACATGCCCAAAATTATAATTTCAACCTACATTTCCTATTTCTATCTCCTAATTCGCACAATTCAAACATACCATTAGGTTATGTACATGTTTCCCTACCTTTTTCCTAAAGATAAATTTTAGCCAGTCTACATGCACTGTGGGGAGCTTAGACTTAAGATTTATAACTATGATTGACCAAAAGAAGTGTTGCCACCTAACTTGGAGGTGACTTCCATATTCAGGATGGTCCCATTATTCTCTTTTCTTTCGTTTCCTCTATTGGATGGGCTTTGGAGTCCTAATTATATTATCAGTTGATTGTAGCCATACATGATGATGATTTGATTGTAGTCATATATTTTTCATGTCATGCTTCAGAGGATGGATGCATTTGCAAATGTTGTTTGGCATGGAATGTTTTTCTTAGTAGCTCTTTGAATGATTTTCTTCCTTCTTTGCCTCTTTGAATGGATGTCATTTAAATGTTTTTTATCCATTCATATGTCCCTAAATATTAAGCAGTATTGGTGATATTGTTGTAAACATCCATATAATTTTACTATTTTATAAATAGATTAATGATTTCAAACTTATTAATACTTTTTTGGGGGTGGGTTGCTCAACAGGACATTGATTTTTTATTGTTAAATAGTAAATTTCAAATTAAATGATACTGTAGTTGCCCCTTACTTAGTATGAAGTCATTGTCTAGATAAAACATGGTAAGTTTCTTAAATCAAATAAAGAGCCTACCCTAAATGTCTATTATAAATAATTAAAAAATGAAATAATTCAAATTAAATCAAATAATTACTTGCTGAAAATTATTGGATTAAAGTAAATAATAATAACAATAAATTATTTATAGAAATAATTAATAATAATAACAATCATCAAGTACTTAATTAAGTAAATAATAAAAAAACGAAATAACAATCATTAGTTATCATTAATGTTTATTCAAAGCATGCCCCATAATAATTACTGGATACAGTAATTAAACCTTAAATATGATTCAATATTTATTAACAGTCATTAAAATTGTTAAGCCAAATCATTAATGCTTATTCTTAAATGCAAAATATGGATTAACAAATCTATTATATAATAATTATACTCGATCGAAAAAAATATTTTAAGTAAATATTTAAATAATTACAAATTTAGTTATTATTATTACTATATAACAAAAAATTTAATTTAAATACTAAAATAAGTTAATAATAATAAGAATGGTTAAATTAATGTAATAAACGGTTCAAGTTGAATTTAATAACCCGTATAATTTTAACGGTTTGACATATAAGGGTCAATTTATGTGGTCCCATAGACTGCATGAATGTCTTAAAAAATGACAATTTATAAATAGTAATAAAAAATGGTAATAAAAATCATTGATGTTTATTCATATATATATATATATATATATAACTTTCCTGTACTTAGTATGGGTCATCCACTAGTTATATTTGAATCATAAAGAACCATATTTAGATTTTAGACAACCAAGAGGTACCAAAAAAATGAAAAAACAAACAAAACACATAAACTTGACAAAGGAGAGTGCAAAGGCAAAATATAAGTAGAATATAAATGGGGATTGTGAGGCATAAGGGTGATCAAGAGGGGGTAAAAAAAGAACATGTTTTCTACCTTTTTATTTTTTACTGTAGATTCAGCAGCTCGGATCTCCAACCCACAAATTGTGCCCACATCCATACCCACAAACAGTTTGTAGGTAGGGGATCCGGATTGATATTGAGAGAGTGTGTGTGTTTGTATTTTTTTGAAATTTTTGTGTCCGGATTGATAAAAATGTGGTAATCAAATTTCAAGTAATTACAGATTTCTATAATTTCTTTCAAAATTTCAAATAAATAGGCTATGAAAGAGACAAGTTTGGTCCCTGCACCTCCTCTTCTTCTAACAAATTGACAAACTGTTTGGCCAAGCTTTTACTTCTTAGCTTCCAAAATCCGAATATACAGTTTTGACCTTTTGATTCAAGCTTTAGGTTTTAAAATCAAGTTGGACAGAAAATTTTGTATTTTGGCTTCATACCTATAATGCAGTAAATCATTTTTGACTGTACAAAATTGGTATTTGATGAACATCTAATTTTTACTTGTTTTTGTTTGTAGTTTATAAATGCACACTTGTCACTAAAAGAGAGAATCAATTAACACTTGTGGAATTACAAATAGGCCGGGCCGGGTTAAGATGAGTCAAGCATGTCAATGGACCCGTTTTTGGAATGGACTCTGTCCAAACCAAAATCAATTTGGATGAATTAGACGAACCAACAAAACATATTGAATTAGACTAATACAAACTTGATGGTCCAAAGTATTTACTAGATTGGATTGGACCTGATTCATCCGTAATGAATTTTTATTGGATTGTATTAGATTGAGCCAATATCTAATCCATTGATACAAGATAAGAATATATGTGTCAATGGAATGGGTTTGGGTTGAAACCAATCTAAATTAAAACAAATTAATTTTAACAGATTGGACGATCCAGACATTAAATTGGACCGGTCCAAAACGATCCAAGATATTCATTGGATTGGATTAGACCTGGTCCATTTGTAATGGACTTACGATTGGACTGGGTCAGATTGAACCAAATCCAGTCCAATTGACACCCTACCACCAAGAGATGGGATCAGACTGCAACTTTTGGGCCATGGACCGGAACCCAAGTTGATTATGGTCAAGCCTAACTCATGCCAATTGGCCTGGCTCAAGGTAAGAAGCTTGCCTTTTGGTTTCCACATTTTGGGGATCCTCGGCAACATGTATGATTTTGTTTTCTATAAACAAAAAAAAAAAATGCCACATCAAATCAGAAAAAAAAAATTAAAACCATACATATAGATGGACACATCCCCCTTTTTTATTTTTGATGTTTTGCTCTGAAACAGTGAATCAATACCGAAGATGTGAAATGCTCAATTTGCTTTTTAAGATGAAAGTGAATTGATTTTTGGGAGAATGATCATCCTAACTCAGGATTCTTAGCCATACCGTACAAGGGATGAATCCTGACCGTGTATTGACACCAAATCTATGGGCAAGATGTGGTTTATAGGGGAGAGGGGGCTACTAGTAGATTATGAGGGGCTGTAATTTCAGAATTCTGCATTGGGCTGTAGTGTACTTCTCCCTTTCAGGGATGCAAATGGATGGGATTGAATTGGGTTATACCTAAATCCCATCTGATCTGGAATTGGATTTGAGTCTATCAGAACCTGATTCGAAGGAATATTTAAATCCAGTAAAATTGGATCAGATTCAAATTTGGATCGGATCCTGATCTAGTCCATTTGTACTCCTATAATTTTTCTGTTAAGGCTCCTTTGGCTCAGTTTGGAAGGAGTATAAATACAAATGTATACGGTATACATGTATACAAAATACAAGATTTTGTGCTCTACATATTTGTATTTGTACTCCTTCCAAACTGAGCCTAAATGTATACTACGAAAACACCTATTGTTCATATTGATGAATACCACTAAAGAAATTATTTGAAAGCTAAACCAAATGGTATCTTTTAAAAGAAAAGGGCAAATTTATTAAATTACCCTTATAGTTTAGCTAATTAACTAAGTGTACCCTTACTGTTTGACTATTGTCTAATGCCACTTCTACTGTTTTTAACAATTTACTAGCTCTACCCTTAATATTCTGTCACATGTGACATAATTTTTTAAAACCCAATTTTACCCTTCATCCCTCGTCCTTCTCCTCCTCCTCCTTTACTGTTTTCTTCAAGAGAGCCACCAGCACCTCGTGCCAATATGCCAATGAAAACCCAGAAGGCTGCACTCTTTGGTGAAGAAAAAATCCGTCTTGACGACAAAAAGAGACAGCTCCACTCTTTTCATTGGTTCTCTCCAAGCCTCAGTCTCACCGGAGACAGCTCCACTTTGTAGGGTTCAAGCATGGATGTGAAGGGGTCAATGGTGATGAAACAGGGGCAAGAGGGAGATACCACAAAAACTTACATCTAATCAACCGTGTGATAACCTCTTTTGTGATACTGATTGATTGGCCGCAAGTCTTTTCGGTATCTAAGGTAACTTAACCCACACAACGATGACAGTGGCAGAGACCGCGATCTAAGCCAACTCTTTCTTTTTCTTTACTTTAATAACAAAAACACACAGGAGATTTCAATTTCTTCAAGCATCCAGTATGTTTTTGTTATTAAACATACTTCAGCCGCGTGGCAACCAACTCTTTCTTTTCACAAATTAGATTCAACAAAAGAATTACACAAATCAATGGCAATACAATTAGATTTTTATCCATTCTTATAATTTGAGTTGTAGATTCTATAAAAACGTTTAGAATTAAAAAAAAAAAACGTTTAATGATTTAGATCTAACTCGTTAAATGATTTAATAGTCAGTCTAATGCTAAATCAAGCGTAGATCTACAATTTTAATGCTGCTTTCTACATCTTCTTCCTCTAAGCGACTTGTCCCACAAAAAATATCTCAAAAAACGAAATAGGGGCGAGAGGGAGAGAGAACAAAGGGGATGGAAAGATAGAGAGAGAAACCAGATGTGGAGGGATCCGCTGCTGCTGCAGTGGTGATGATGAAACATGGGCAAGAGGGAGAGAGAACGAAGGGGACGGAGAGAGGTCGGATGTGGAGGGGTTCGCTGCTTTGCAGCAGCAGCGGTGATGAAATAGGGGTGAGGACGAAGAGAGAGAGGCCAGATGTGGAGGTCTGCAACTTGCAGTAGCGGCAATGATGGAACAGGGGCGAAAGGGAAAGAGAACGAAGGGGATGGAGAGAAAGAGAAAGAGAGCAGATGTGGAGGGTCCGCCGCTGCCGTCGCTGCTGCTAGTTGCAGCGGAGGCGATGATGAAACATAGGTGAGAGGGAGAGAGAACGAAGGGGACGGGGAGGGAGATGGCAGTGCTGTTGTGCATCTGTTCAAAGCTCTCTGCTCAGATATTTTCTTGTAGGCTTGTATCTAATATTTTAAACTTTTGGAGTTGCTTCACCTGCCACAACATTAATACAATTCCTCCCAGTCATGATCAGGTCTTGTGGATTTTTTATTTTTATTTTTTATAAATAACACCATTTCAATATTGAAATAGAAGAACCCTTGATTCCCTACAAAAGAAGCAGTAGGCCAACAGAGTACAAATACAAATCCAACACTACCAACACAAACTACTATATTAGAATTAAAAAATGATGCCCATCCCTTGTAATCCCCACTACTCTAGACACAGAGTCCAGCACATAATTTGCACTTCTAAGCACCCGCTTGAATGAGCTATTCAATCTATTGCCACGAGAAAGTGCCAGTTCAACCAATGGCCAGAAACTTCATGGAATCTCTTCTTGATTCTGCATCCATTGTATGGGCAATCTCTCTCAACCTCCACCCCGTTCATACAATATGTATACATATTAGTTTCAAACCTTGGATCAAGGTTCAAAATTTCATTTCGTATCAGCCCGTATTGTATTGGTGGCAAGGTTCAAAATACCATCACGTATTAGCTCGATATGTATTAGCTGATACGTATTGTATTTGAGCCTTCCCGATACACCCCTACAGGGAGTGTTCCAGGTCGGTGAGTTGTTCAGGGGGCAGACCGGCCTTAGACAGGCCCCTCTGAACTAGATTCGAAAAAAAAAAAAAAAAAACAGTACCAGTATAGGCCAGGCGTATCACCCTGTATCAATATTTTGAACCTTGATTAATAGGTCACCGATATACTAAATAAGCATGATTTGAGGTTTAGAGGGTAAACAAGCCTAAGACCTACCCCCTAACCCATTCTTAAAAAAAAAAAAGAATGGCCACAAGGTTCTTCGAAGTACCAATACACCCCTTGCATTGTATCGGGGTATATCGATACTTTGAACCAAGGCTTGGATCAAAGTCCTTATTTCGACCCTTAGGATATTTCCTTGCCTTATAAGGCCAGCATCGTGGATTAGTTGATGATGAGCATATAGATATGTCTATGGAAGAATAACACAAAAGAGTGATTTGATGATCCAAGGTTAGGCTTCTTTCAACAAATTTTGCTCCATCTCTAAATCATCAATTATACCAGGTTGGTGAGTGCAAGGTTCAAAATATCAATAGGCGTATCGGGTGAATCAATACTCATTTTGGTAGTTTTTTTTTCGCCAACCGATTCAGGGTTGTCGGTTTAGGTCTTCGCCACACTCTGAACCGATCAGACCACCGATACACCCACTGTAGAGATGTATCGGTGGGGTGCCGGAACAATATGTATCGACCGATACGGGCCGATACATGGAATAGAACCAACTAACATTTCTTGGACAATATGTTTCTACATTATTATAAATTAGTTAGTTTTAGCATGATTCACCAAAGTGGAATAGAACCAGCTAGCTAGTTTGAGTCCAAGATGTTTAAGCAGGTCAAGTAGACCCACTTTGCTTTGTGTGACTTAGGACGTTGGCTCTAGAATATAAGGGATAAGAAGAGCCCCATGAACTTGGAGCTAGGTCAACAGACTGATAATCTTTCAGGATCAGGTTCAAATATACATGGCTAATACTTTAAATATATTGGCTGAGTTTCTTAATTCTCAGATATTGAATAAAGTGTTGTATAATGTAGGACCATTTGTTAGTTGGTTAATTAAGAAACGGCACCTAAGAGTATAATGGGATTATGGGAGATCTGGAAACCCATAACTTTTGTCACAATCCCTGCTTATGTTCACACGCACCCTTGTTTAGAGAGGCACAAATGATGCTAATAGTATATACTTACTGTCACAATCCCTATTTAAAGATATAAATTCCTACCCTGAATTTTGGGGTAGTGTCAAGTTAGTATTAATAACTTTCAAAAAGTGTCTAGTTGGTACAAAACTGTTAATGGACGTTAAGTATCATGTAAAAGGATAAAATTGCCCTTTCACCTATCATATGATTTTTCTTATGATTGGTATCTGATCTCTAACCAGTAACCATCTTCAAAATTGACTTGCGAGTCCTCCAGTTTCCCGGCAATAATCTCCGATACACCTCTCAATTAGTCGATCAAATCCCTGCCCCATTGTGAAAATCAGTTCCTTTGGACGAAAAATCATCCGTTCCCATGCCCTCCATGCTCAAGCCTGAAAGGTGGGAATGCATGCGGTCTGTTTGTTTAGATTCTCTTTGCATTTTATTATTAGTTTTACAATTAGCCTGTTTCTGCTTGATGGGTTCTAAGATCTAGCATGTTGGTAGTTATGTTAAGTTAGAGGCCCTTTCGATTTGGCATCTATGTGGAGAGAAAAATTGCAGTTTCTATTGGATTTCCCACTTTGTATTCCACAATATGCATTTACTTTCATATTGTTTCCACCCAATGGGAGCTGCACCATATTCTGGAAAAATCTTATTTAAATCATAGAGAAGGTTTAATCAAATCAAAATATGAATCATATCTTGGATTGTAAGATTATTTTTGTTTTTCAGAAATTTGTCAAAATGAGAGAGAGAGAACCCTCCGAAATTTTATCAAAGAAGCTTTCCTCATGGCTGAACATCTTGGAAGACAATGAATATTAGTCCAGAATTTCACAACTCAGCCGATTCAGTCTCAAGGTAGAAGACAATGAACAATGTCTTCTTTTGAATGGTAGTTTTGATATTTTCAAAAATTTTAAGTTGCACATATCATCACATGATCAAATAACTGACAGTCGGTTAACGGCAGAGGCCAAATTGACACTTTCTAAAAGTTTGGGTACTACAATGATACATTTGAAAGTTCGGATACTAACTTGACACTACTCCCAAAGTTTTAGGGTACTAAAATGGAATTTTCCCAAACAGATAAATAAAGGATAGAGGAAGAAAAACTCACTATAGACCATATTGGGGATGCTACATCTCCGTGCCATCCACTGAGCTTGATCTTGTTTTCATGAAAAAGAATACAAATAATCGATTGGAGAGGGAAGGAGAGAGAGGTACATTTCGAAGATAAAGAAATCTTACTCGATCTTTATAAGTATCTTTCGCCTAGCTTTTGCTCAGTCTCCGCAAATCTTTAAATCCTTCTCTCTAAGTATCTTCCGCTTTACTCAAGCTTTGCAAATCCCCAAAATTGTTCTCTCAAGCTCAAAGATATAGTTTTGGTTGAAGTTGAGAACAAATCTTCCTCTCAATATCTTCTACTTGGCTGATGCTTTGAAATCCAAATCCCCAAATTGTTCTCTCAGACTCGGTGATAATACATGGTAGATAGATTAGAAGAAGTCATCATGGAGGAAATGAATTGGATGCGTGGGCCTTTCAATGGGGGGAAACATGGGTGGGTTTTCAATTTATTTAAATAGCAATAGTTATTAAGTTGTTGTTAATTAAAATTAGTTTATTATAAATACTTTTAATTCATTAATTAGAAATTTGCAATAGAATAGGGGTGGCAATTTTCCCCCTCCCCGTTGGGTACTTGACCTATGGAGATTGTTTTGGTAGGGTGGAGACAGGGATGAGGTTAATAGAGATCCCCAACCGGGGATGGGGAATGAAGTCTTTGCCCCACCTTAACCTCAATTATATATTAAATATATATTATTTTTTATATATGATATTATTTATATTATATTATATATCTATATCAAAATATATTTAAAATATTATTTATATTTTAATTTTTTATTTATATTAAGTAAATTTATTTTTCAAAAAATGCTATTAATTAAAAGAAAATTCAGGGATTTGAGTCCCTAGGGGAACCCTTCCCCATTGGGGATCGGGGATGGAGGATAATTTTTGTCCCAAGTGAGGATTAGGGTTGGGAATGGGGATATATTTTAAAATTGGGATTGGGGATGGGGAATATGATCCCTGTCCCATTACCATTCCTACAATTTTGACAATAATTGTTGCCTATTTACTAGTTTAACAAGAATCCATATCAAGTGTTGCCATTATTTTGTTTTAACAACAATTTCATTGATATTTCAGCATTGAAATATTTGTATATTTAGGCTTAATTGAATAGAGATGTACTATATATCAATGTTTTAGACTATTGTTGATCGAGATGGTTAAGCCATCCAATCCAAGAACTAGTAACATTTCTGATTTCATTTGTATTATGGCATAATGTTATAGAAAAAAAAATTGTTTATAAACCATTGGCTTGGCAACACAAACTGTTGAAACATCCAACCTAAATGAAAGTTCATGGGTTAACTACATATAAAACATAATTAATTTAACTTATAACAAAATAATAAAAATAGGCAAAAACTATGTTACTAGAAAGAATGAGACCATAAGGGATTTGACCAATCAAAACTTCCTTATAAATATTTGATACATAACCAATTGAGGTTACAATTTTTTCTAGTATCATAGTCAAACTTTAAAAATGGAAATTATATTTATGTCATAAAGGCTAAAACTGAAACCCAAAAAGCATAGGGTTTTCTTCATTTTTTGTCATTTTCTATGTATTTTTAAACACTTTCATCATTTTAAATATGTAATAATTTTTAGGGAAATTTCCCGATTAGTATCCTGTATTTTGGGCCTAGTGCCACTTTGGTCATCGAACTTTAAAATGCAACAATTCAGTATTTGAACTTTCAAAACATGACAATCCATTACCTGTTGTTAACTAGTTGTTAACTAACCATTAAGTAGAATTTGAAAAAGACAGTGTCATCTAATTTTCTTTATCAACCATCCAAACAGTGACAAAAAATTTACAATCTCAAATCCTTACCTCTTCTATTCAAGAAAGTTGGAGTCACCAAAATGCCCACTCAAATGTGGCCTCAACTTTCTTGAATGGAAAAAGACAAAGATTTGGAACTGTTAATTTTTTGTCAACGTTTAGATGGTTGATAAAGAAAATTAAATAACACTTGAAGGGCATTTGTGTCTTTTTCAAATGCCACTTAATGACTGGTTAACAACTATTTAACGGCATGTACTGGATTGTCACGTTTTAAAAGTTTGGGTACTGAATTGTCATATTTTAAAATTCGGGGACCAAAATAGCACTAAACCCAAAATATATGGTACTAATCAGAAAATTTCCCTATTTTTTACATAGCTTTCTTCAACAGTTTATAATTTTCCCTATTTTGATCTCGGTGGTTCAACTAATAACTTGTGGCCTGAAGGCAACGGTTCCTTTTGCAGGTCACTTTTTTAAACATTGGTACATAAAGAACTAGTTAAGTCAAATTTAATACCCATTGACATCCCTACTCCCAATTTAAGTTGCCCCAATAAAAATATAAAATAAGTCTAGAGACATCTCTTTTTGTGACTGCCATAGGATTGAGTCAATTCCATGCATTAAAGTGAACTTTTGTTCTTATGTAGTTGTTAATGTCTAAATATCTTTGTTTTACAATTTTTTTGTGATTGTTGCTAAAGTCAATGCAATTAGCAACAATTGAGATATAATTTGCTGTTGCCAATACATTGGTTTAGCAACATTACTAATCAATTGTTGCTAAGAAGTTGCTTTTTGGAAACAACTACTTGCATTTTGCAACTTTAACAACAATACCAATCAACTGTTGCTAAGAAGTTTCTTTTGGCAACAACTATTTGCAACTGTAATCTAGTGACTATTATTGGTATTGGGTTTAGGTTTCCATAATCCCTACTCCCTACTTTAATGCTTCTTTTGGATTTGAATTCCTTTGATTTTGTGATTGTTTTCTTTGTTAACACCTTTCAATCTAGGTAAAGATGAAAATGAATAAGTGAGATTAAACGGTTGAGTTTCGTTGATGACATTTGATAACAACTAGTAAGTATGCACCTGCTTTGCACGTGACAATTTTTTATGATGATAGTGATAGTAAATAATATGTTTCCAAAAATTATTTTTGTTTAATATGATGAGCATACAGTATTAGAGATGTAACCAAATGTTTTTTTTTTTTAATTTTGTATTTTTATACTTTTGCATGTGTTCATTTTTTTAATTATTATTATTATTTAATTATGACATCAAAGATGACACATTTGACTCAAAAGGTTGAATTGTTGACTCACCACCAAATAGGAAAACAATTCCATTTTTGTGTTGGTTTAAATTTGTATTTTATTTCTACCATCGATAAAGCAATTATTCTTTGTGACACTTTTTTGTTAATATGGTTAATTAATATAAAATATTAGTGTGTCCAAATGTTTTCTACATGATTTATATATTCTTTGTATATTTTTATGTTTTTATATTTTTATTATTTAATTATGACTTCGTGGGTTGATAAATTTGACTTGAAAGGTTGAATTATTGATCTACCACTAAACAAAAAAAAAATTTCACTTTTGGGTTAATTTTAAATTTTGTATTTTATTCCCATTATCAATAAAAAGTTAAAAATAGTTCTTGTTTATTGTATTTGATTTGTAATATAATTAGTAAAAAGTATTAGAGATGTGTCCAAATGTTTTCTATTGAGTTTTTATATATATTTTCATAATTTTTATATATTTGTTTTTTATTTTAATTATTTAATCAGGAGATCAAGGGTTAACACATATGACTTGAAAGATTGAATCTTTACCTACCACGAGGAAAACAATTTCATCATTTTTGGGTCATATTTAAATTTTATATGTTATTTCAAACATCAGTAAAAATAATTTTTATTTATTACACTTATTTTTCTTTAATATGATTCACATACAATCTTAGATAAGTGCCTAAATGGTTTTTTTACAAAATTTTTGTATTATTACATAATTGTTTTTTGTGTTTTTTTTATCTTTTTCATTCTTACAAAATTATGATATCAAGGATTGACACATTTGACTTAAAAGGTTGAATTGTTGATTTGCCATCATGACAATAATTTTTTTCATATTGGTTTTAAATTTATATTTCATTCCAACATTAATAAGAATAATTATCATTTATCACACTTATTTTCCTTTTATATGATTAATATAAAGCATTAGAGATGTGCATGATATTTCTCTATTTTTATTTATTTCTATTTTAAAATATTTTTATTTAATTATGACATCATGGATTGGCCCATTTGACCTAGACGGTTGAATTGCTTAATTGCCACCAGTATGGAAAAATGGTTCCATTTTGGGTTTATTTTAAAAAACATGTATTTTAAATCTTCAAAAATATTGGATATAAATCTAATTCATATAATTTATTGGTGAAAATAATAGCTTAAATATAGAAGTCAACGAGAGAATGGCAGTTAATACCCTAAATATATTAAGGAATTGAATGAGGAGAAATGCAGTGGTTCAAATTACATTTTGTGCTCTAACAATTATAGAGGGGACTGAATTTATAAAAGATGTATTCTAGTCAAGAACATGACCCAATGAATGTTAATGGGAGTTAATACTCTAAATATAAGACTTAATGAGACATATTTGAATCAAGAGAAAAATAATTGTTCAAATTACATTTTTGTCATTATAATTAGAGAGGGACCAAGTTCAAAAGTTGGGGTATTTTAGTCAAACAAAAGTTTCACACTTTTATTCACATGCTTTTTATAGTAGTATCATGGTTTTAAAAATCGACTTGAAAACGGAACTGTTATGGCCACCGGTTTTCGGGTCGACGGTTTGACTGTGCGGTTCAAACGGATGGCCCATTTTGACAACAAAAATTAAAAAAAAAAATGGCCAGAACCATTGAACAGGTTGACGGTTCGATTGCCTAGGACTGATTCATTGGTTTTTGGCTAGGGACCGGGTTTGGAGTAAAATGGAACTGGTTGCCTGGACAGTTCCTAGGCCAAATGGTCCGACTGTCCAGTCAATGGTGGTTCAAAAACCATGAATAGTATAAATTGAGACTAAAAGACTTATTGCTTTGTCTTTTACTTTTAATAAATAATTAAAGGCTCGGTGTTGAAGGAGTACAAATACAAATAAGTAGAGTGCAAAACCTTGTATTTTGTATTATTTTGGATGTATTTGTACTATACATATTTGTATTTGTACTCCTTCCAAATTGAGCCAAATTTTCAAAAAGGTATAAATGCAAAATGCAAATATGTATAGTTCAAATAATATAAAATACAAGGTTTTACATCGTAAATATTTGTATTTGTATTCCTTTCAAACTAAGCCTAAATAACAAAAAAAAAAAAAAATTAAGGGTATAGATATAGTGGATAAGTGAAATACCCAACTTCAGTTTCAGGCATTAAGGAGTCTACAACCTCCTTTTAACTCCTTATTTTCTAATTGCTGAACCTAAGCCTTTTGCTGAGAGTTGATACACCAGAAAACATGCTTCCTGTGTAGGTTCAGTGGTGAATCCATTCATCACCTATTTCTCTCCTGCCCATTGGGAACATCTCCCAATGACAAGGACGAGAGATGTTCTCAATGCACACTCAGATGTGCATGTGAGGCGCGCTGTGTGGGGCGCAGATGTGAATTCCCTATATTCTGGTATATGGGATGTTGTACGTGCTTATGCCTTGGACCTAAAAGAATAGAAAGAATCTATAAATTGTGTATAGACAGCCAACCTCTATGTTCCTCTATCTCAACTGTCAAATTCCTCACCCCCTACTTTAGAAAATGATTTCCGGTCAAAGATTCTTCTATTCCGATCAAACCAAACAGTGCACAGAATATACAAAGGGATGGTTGACCAGATTACTTTCCCTGTCTTTGGACATTCTCACATTCCCTCTTGCAAAGGGTACAGATTAAAAATCTGATATGTTGAATCCCTTCTACAGTAACATTTATTTGGTTAGTCTTAGGCACTTCTCCAAGGTTACCACCTAAACAAAAAACATTACTTTTGATGGAGCTGCAGATCCCCATGTGCCCTTACTTTCGAAGTGCAAACTGCTCCATGATTTGATAGTAAAGTCACCTGAATGAGTTCAGTTCCTGCTTCTGACCCCATATTTGTCAGCTATTGTTTCCCTCTACAATTAATTGGGTTTGGTCTCTGTGGTGTAGAGAACCTCCAAACCATGGATGATTGGCTTGCAAATCTGGTCCGAGATCATCAGATGATATTCTGAAGAATCTTTCCAACCAGACCACACAAAATCTCTCATCTTGCCAACACACTCTTGATGGGTGCGACTTTTCCTCCTTTGGAGAGGTATCTTGCTTTCCAAGCAGGTAACTTCGAATCCATCCTCTCTACGGTTGGGTCCCATATGGCCTTTTCCATTTCTTTTCTCTCTCTGAGTAGAAGGGGGAAAGATCGTGAATATATGTATGAAAGCTTCTGTGTGATGGTTGATATGGGGAGAAAGAAAACCAGGGTCTGCCTTGATGTAGAACAGTCTTCTGATTTTTGATATTCTAATTGACTTGATTGCTATCAGGTGGGACATTGTATTCATACTAGGGGGAGGAGTTTAAATAGATCTCATTCTGAGAGGTTTGCCACAGGTGTCCTCATCTTTTGACTGGTTAATTAGTCTTCTATTCTTTAGTGCCTCCCTCCCTCCAAAGGAGCAATCAAGCTTAATTTTGATGGCTGCTCCTTTAGAAATCATGGTCAATCAAGAGTTGGCTTGGTGTTGCATTTTGAAATCATTAGCTGATGATCCTTACAGATTCTGGATTAGAGAGCCCTTTTGGCAGTTGCTTTCCATGGTAGTACGTGTGTACTGTCTACAAGACTAACAATATTATGTATTTTACTATAATGTCTCTTGTATTTATTAACCTGAACTATTCTTTCATTTTTTAGCTATAAAAGTTTCATAGTATGAAAGTTTGATGCTTTCAGCTGCCTCTGTTACGTGTTAAAGTATATCTCTTTTTGTTAATGTCAATTTCTGCAAGTGGAAAAATGTTGAACCTGGTAGTGAAGACATCAACATCACATACAAATCTGATGGGACACTCATAGTTGTTGGGAACAGGGATTGGTGGATATGTCAGAATACCAATATAGTTGCTAAATTTTGAGAATGTTTCTACTTGTGGATACCTTAAATTTATGCATTTACCTTAGGTTTTGGCTTTTATTGACTTCCTAGTTCTTGTGAAACTAACGGTTTGCTCTTTACAAACATATTGCTAATGGCTGTTTTGAGTATAAATTCCACCCCCCTCCCCCAAATTTCCTTGTGCCCTTCTTTTTGCTCCTAACTCTTATTGTAGGATGATGAGCTAACAATGTTAGATGTTCAGAAATTTAAGCCCATTCACAGGCATAAGTTTAGTTATGAGGCAATTGTTAATTGGGTTTATATTTTGCATTGAGTATTTAGTTTTTTTAAAGTGGCCTATATTAACATTGCTGTTAATGCCATCAATACCATCTTTCGTTCATTTTAATAAAATTCTCTTTGTTATCACTAAAATATCTGCCATCATTGGTATCACCATATCAACATAACCATCTTTATTCAACAATATTCATCATCATTATGATTGTTGTAGGTATAGCAGTCTTGATCACTAAGAGATTTTAGGTTCGATGAGAAGAGAAAGTGAAGAAGATGTAGAAGAAAGAGTAATGGAAGAGCAATAGAACACAGATTTTGAGGAGAAGAACAAAATGTCAATTATTCTGCCGCCGCCACTTTAAGTTAATATATATAGGTTATGCTAGTTACATGAAAGGACATATCTGCCCTTAGTGTTTACATCATAACTGCTAACAAATAACAA
>NW_010729084.1:9176871-9220924 GCF_000365185.1 Nelumbo nucifera
CCAGGCCTGATATTGCCTATGCAGTGGGTGTCCTTAGTCAATTCATGCACAGCCCTAGGACAACTCACTTTAAGGCTGCAGAGAGGATCTTGAGATATCTCAAGAAGTTTCCCGGAGCTGGTTTGTTGTTCCAGAAATACAGTCACTTAAAAGTGGAAGTTTATATTGATGCAGATTGGGCAGGAGCCGTCAATGACCGAAAGTCTACCAGTGGGTATTGTGCCTTTGTAAGAGGAAACATTGTCACATGGAGAAGCAAAAAACAAAGTGTGGTGGCTAGATCTAGTGCTGAAGCAGAGTATAGAGCGATGGCTCATGAAGTTGCGGAAATCATGCGGAAATCATGTGGCTAGATCCAGTTCTGCATGACAGGACAAAACACATTGAAGTGGACAAGTATTTTATTAGAGAGAAACTTGAAAGTGGAGAAATGTGTACACCATATGTCAGCTCAGAAGAACAACTTGCAGATATCTTCACCAAAGGTCTCCATCATGTGTGGCACAAAGATTTGTGTGGCAAGTTGGGCATGATTGACATCTATGCTCCAACTTGAGGGGGAGTGTTAGAATAATGTTAAAATAACTTAGTTGCAGATGTTAGGGCCTGTTTGGCTAATTAAAGTGTTTTTTATTTCATTTTTTCTTTCTATTATGTATGTTATTGTACACAGGGGCACAAGGGTCTTTTCCCTTGTTATTTCTGCCGCCCTATATATATATATTAAAATAAAGGTTGGCGCCGCCAACACTGTTACATTGCAAAACCCTTCTTTTTTCCCTCCTCTCTTCTCTTCTGTTCTTCTCCTCTTCTCTTCTCTTCTCTTCCTCTTATTTCTGGCCGACCACACTGTCAAGAGTTCTTATTTTCTTTATTTAGTTTTGATGGAGGTGTTTTCACCAAAGCTATTTGTCAGTTATACCAAGTTCAAGGTACAAACCCTTCTTTTATGTTTTCACCAAAATTTGTAGTGTTTGTTACTCTACCATTCCTTATACTTTTCTATCTTCTTAGTTTTATTATTATTTTGGTTGTACAAAGGACTATGGGATACAGGTTTATTTTGGTGCTAGACTAAGGGCTGTAATCGGATCGGATGCAGCAAAATCCGCGTCCGATCCGATTACTAAGAACCTACATCCGAATCCGAACCGAAATCCAGTCAGATTTAAAGACTCTGATTACTCTGCTATAAATTTTCTAAAATACCAAAAAAAATTTATTTATTTTTCAACTTTCATATATAATAAATTAATATAAATATAACATACTAAATTTATTATATATAAATTCATATATAATTTAATATATAGAATGTATTTTTATAATTTCAAATATAATAATATAAAATTTATATATTAAAAATTAATAAATATTATAATATAATCGGATCGGGCCTCGGATTTTCGGGTATCATTGACAGATCTAGCTAGATTCCTTTTGACTGAGGTATTTATGTGAAAATTCAGGGAAATCGACAGGGTTTTATAGAATTCTGGTTGCTTTCCTCTGTGCTATGATATAATATTTGAATCTGAAAACCAACAATTCTGGAGTCCATTAATCATAGAAGTTCTGATATTGATTGAAAATATTCTTGTTAAAATTGCAATACTGAAGTTGACAGTTTGTTGTCATTGGACTGAAAGTTGAAGCAATCCCATGTTGCATTGCAAATGCATGTGCTGCTACTGGTGGTTTCATATCTATGTACTATTTTTTATTTGTACATGAACATGTGAATTCATGTATTTATGTATGAATGTTCTATTTCTTAGATATGGAGGTACCACATTAAACATGACATCTTTCTTTCCACCCCTTTCTAGCATGATAAATATTTTGCTGTTGGAAACTTTGATTCTTTGGTAAGCCTTTGTGATCTCCAAGAGATGCTTTGTTTGTGAACATTTTAAAAACTTGTAGGACTCCATCTTTTCTTTTGGAAGGGAAAGATAAAGGAAAGAGGGAGACTGATTCCCAATATCTGAAAATCAACTTTTACAGTTCCCTACTTGTTTTCAAGAATAAATAAGAGTATATTCTGATAGAATAAGTGGCCATAGGTCCTCGTTATCTGCAATCCTCAGTGTATTGTAATATCCAGTTGGCCATGTGATTAACCATACATTGAAGGATAAGTTGGTATTCCTGTGTTTACATTCAAACACTCACACACACTGAATCTTTTCTTTTACTTATAATATAAATAGTTATTTTCTAGAAGTTTTAGTTCTTTGTTTCATTATAAATGAGTTTTATCTGTTCACATACAGGTTAGAGACTTATTGGATTTCATTGAATTCCTTCCAACATCAGTTGGTTCAATAGGAGACTGTTTCACTCAGTATGAGTTGGATCAAGTGAGTAGATCCTTGATCATTGAGACACTTTTATCAATCTGAAGGGGCTTGACCAAGCCAACTAAATGTTCCTCTTCCAAAATCTCTAATAGCATTGATTACTCCTAACAAATGCAGAAAAGAATGTTGGAGGTTAGAGTGTTACGTAAAGACAGTTTTTTGGATTGCGAAGCATAAAAGAAAAGGTGCTAACACAAGGAAGAGGTATGAGTTGGGTGATCAAGTGAATAGATCCTTGATCATGTGAGACACTTTTATCAATCTGAAAGGGGCTTGACTCAGTCAACTAAATGTTCCTCTTCCAAAATCTCTATTAGCATTGATTACTCCTTACAAATGCAGAAAAGAATGTTGGAGGTTAAAGTGTTACATAAAGACAGTTTGTTGGATTGCAAAGCATGAAAGAAAAGTGGTAACACAAGGAAGAGCAATAGAGCCTCCCAACTTTGAGCGCAATTTGGATTCAGCAGTCCCAGGTTGATCTTGCTTCAGTGAGTAATGTCTCGGAACTTCTCATTTCATTTTTGCACTCCTTGTTTTTGATCTTGCAGGTTACAGATTGACAGGGGAGATTCGTCCTGGACTTTAATATTCTACAGTTGCTTCCCTATCTCTAGAGTTATATACAATTAATTGTATCTTTTAAGTATTGTTGCCTGTAATTTTATAGTTTTGCTAAGTTGGTCCTGATTTTAACTCTCCATTATAAGCAATCTTCTGGTTCAGTTTAAATAATTTTCGCCTGTAATTATAAGCAGTGGATTAGCACATTTGACTTTGGATCAAAAGGTCATGGGTTCGACTCCCACTGTGGTCGTTATCCAAACAGAATTTTGCAAGGTGCCAACCAGCTGGTTGGTAAGGTCTCTTGTTGGTCGTAGCGGAGACTTGGGATCAAATCCCGCCTGCACCTGGGTTGGGGGATGGGCTACCCCTCATTGTGTAGCCCTTCAAAAAAAAAAAAAACAGAAATAGGCAGGCTGGTACCTTCTATTGTTTTTCCTATGGCCTATCAGAACCATAAGCTTCAACTACACTGGACTCTATATTTCTTCTGCTCTTCAGCTAGGGAGTTTCTTTCCTGTTAGCAGAAGAGAGGAGTAACACTTGAGGTAACAAGAGGCTGCCTTCTCCCTACTTCAAGCATAACTAGGTACAGGTACAGCTGTTAATTTGGCTTCTCCTTCCTTGAAAGCTCATTTTGATCAAATAATTTTGTAAGTTTTCTTTTGGAAGGTGAAAATATGGGCAGTCCAGAACACATATGTCATATTGTGGGCCTTTGTGTATGGAATGCATGCATCATAAGTAGGGTATGATTTCTATGAAGTGTAGAAGTCATCCTGAAAATTTTCTTTCTTTCTAGAAAGTAAAGTACTTGCATTAGCCCTCAAAAGTCAGAGAGCATGTGCAAGTGTGATCCATCATCCATGTGTTTATAAAAGTGAAAAAAAAAAAAAAAAACTTGTCATGAAATAAGTTCTTTATTTTGACTCTTGAATTAATAGACATGATGAGGCACATGAATAAAAAGACATACTATAAGTATGTCTTTGTAAATGTATGTGCTGATGCTGGTAGTTTTCACATCTATGTACTCTTTTTTTATTTATGCATGAATGCTCTTTTTCTTAGATACAGATGTACCACATTGAACATGACAATTGTCCTTCTTTCCACCCTTTCTGGCATGATCAATATAAAGCTGTTGAAAGCTTTGATTCTTTGGTAAGCCTTTGGGATCTCCAAGAGATGCTTTGTCTGTGAACAATCGAAAGACTTGTAACTTGCTCCACCTTTTCTTTTGGAAGGGAAAGATAAAGGAAAGATGGAGCTTGGCTCTGAATATCTGAAAATCCACTTTTACTAGTGCCCAACTTATTTACAAATATAAGTAAATAAGTTGTCTCCGAGTATTGTTGCCTGTGATTTTATAGTATTGCTAAGTTGGGCTTGGTTTGAACTCTCCATTATAAGCATTCTTCTAGTTCAGTTTAAATAATTTCCAGAAATAGGCAAGCTGTTACCTTTTTCGTTTTTTTTTCCTGCTTATTGCCTGTCAGAACCATAAGCTTCAATCACACAGGACTCTATATTTCTTCTGCCAGTGAAGTCTGTTTTGTGTCTTCAGCTTCCCAGTTAGCAGAAGAGAGGAGTAACACTTGAGGTAAAAGGAGGTTGCGTTCTCCCTACTTCAAGCATAACTAGGTACAGGCATCAATTTGGGTTCTCCTTCCTAGAAAGTTCATTTTGATCAAATAATTTTGTAGGTTATGTTTTGGAAGGTGAAAATATGGTCAATCCAGAAAACTATGCTTTAATATCCTAGGTTCAGATATGTTCAATTGTGGGCTTTTGTCCATCAGCGCCCCACAGCACATCCGAATGACAAGCTCAGATGTGCATGTGGGGCGCCTGTGAGGCGCTGGTGTGATCTCCTTTCGCATCATAAGTAGGGACATGACATCCTGAAATATTTCTTTTTCTTTCTAGAAAGTAACTTGTTTTTGCATCAACTCTCAAAAGTCAGAGCATATGCAAGGTGATCCCTCATCCATGTGTCTAAAAAGTGAAATAATAAAAAAAGAAAAACTTGTACTGAAGTAAATTCCTTATTAGATGATTTTAGCTTATTAATTCTAATACAGCTTTTTGAAAGTCAAGAGTGCAGACTGGACGAGGCCTGTCAGGCTACAATGAACAGCTCCAATGGAATCCCAAATATAATCTACTTGCATATGCAGGAGATGAAAAGAACAAGTATTAGGTTGATGAAGGTATACAGTTTTTCTATGCCATTTGGAAAGTAAAATTAAAAGAAAAAGAGACATCATTAATCCATGCCTCAGCTATATGAAAAAGAGAAGTCATTAACAAAGAAATAATATTGCAGTCCATAAGATCTGATTTAAAAAAAAAAAAAAAAAAATTACTGCCATAGAGATGGATTTTCACTATGGTATGACCAAGCAAGTATACTCTGATCCTGATGTTCTCTGTATTTCTTGAAAATTAAAATAAATTATTCAAAGTCTGTTTGGTTTATAGTCAGAATTGGAATCAAAATCTTCTGGAATCGAAATGGTCCAATCCTATAGTCTGTTTGGTTCAGACAGTAATGGGAATGGGAATTGGACTCAGCAAGAATGAAATTTCATTCCCAAAAGAGGGGCAGGGAATATTCCCTCAATTAGGGGAATGTCATTCCAGCAGAAATGGGAATGGGAATGGGAATGGGAATTCAATTCCGCCCAACCAAACATTTGAAATTAGAATAGCCTATTCCGATCCTATTCCTGCAAACCAAACATGGGCTTTATGAACAAATCTGTCTAGTTCATATTCAGTGTTCTGACCCACAGGACGAAGAATCTACCCTTTTAATTCATGCACTAGCCCTGGTGAAACCTTGCTAAATAAAAAGCATCAAACTGCCAAGTAAAAAGCATCGCGCATGTATCACATTGCCAACAAATGAAGGATGCTAGAAAACGAAAAATAGCGTTCTTTACATCAAATTGCCTAACATTCTTAGAATAGAATCAAGAATTCCATTCATGCAATGTGCTGGAGTGGAGTATGCATCAATCGAACCACAAATACTACAAAAACCATAGGCATGATGCTTGCTTGGATCCATAAATGAAACCTCCAGTACAGTTTGGTGTAATTCAACTGTGCCATGGCATGTTTTAATTTAATTTCTTTGTATTCTCAGTCAGACCATATCTGGCTAATATCTGTATATTTTATCTGATCTTCATGCAAAAGGAATCAGAGAGAGAGAGAGAGAGAGAGAGGGAGAGAATCAGAGCCTGTATCCGTGCAAATGTTTGGCCCATCTTCTAGCCATGTAAGGATCATGGTAATCCCAGCCCTCAACACTGGTTCTTCCACGTATGTTCATGTCTTCTCCTCCGTCGTCTTCTCCCCCATCGCTTGCCCTTTTATCCTCGATACTCACCACCATTTCGCCTGTTCTTATACATTCTTCTGCCCCACCATCAATATAGCTATATCCCACACAAACATATCCAGAGTCTCCCAAGTCCAATGGGATTCTTCTCTCCTCTCCTCCCCGCAGCTCTCCCAGCCTCACAACTCCATGCTCCCCAATTCTCAACTGGGTTTCTCTTACTACACCTCCAAGTAACCTCGCCAAGAACTCTTCAAACTCATGCATCACGAATCCATTCGAAGTGCCAAAAGCAAAGCCTACATGGAAACGATGTATTGGAATGGGGATTTCTTCCATGTCATGACCAAGGTAGGATCTTGTGGGGCTATCAGAGAGGTGTAGGATGCAGGATTCAGGATTCCTGTGAGCACGATCGTCCAGTATCTTGATCCCTTTCTTGAGTCCCTCAGCTGGGTCAGCCTCCCCCATGTAAAACAGACGATCGATGACTTGTAGGGCCGTCCGCTTTCCGTGAGATGTCATGCGCCGGAGAGGGAATGCGCGCGCTGCAGCGGAAGAGTAGGTAACTATGGCCAGACGATCAGCAGAGCGAAGTGAAAAAACCACTAACGCCATGGATTGTTTGAGAAGTCTGAGGTGTGGGCCGTTGGGGCTGGCAACCAGGACCAGGTCAGTTGCTTGCTGGTGTGCAAGTTTTACAGAGAGATAAGCTCTGCTGCTGCTACTGCTAGTAGTACAGAACCCAGATGGGGATGGCAAAGAAGAGGTTGTGTGGTGGCGGCATGGGGAAAAGCTGGTGGTTCCGGTGAGAGGGATTGGAAGCAGAGAGAGATGGAGACGTGGGTGGCTGGGTGTGTGATGTGGCTCAACAGGGTCGTCATCATCGTAGCGAGCGGAGCGGAGGGAGTAGCGTCTGTGGTCTCGGAAAGTGGCGATGGAGTCGTCAAGGATGCGAAGGATGGGGTCCGTGTGTGTCTGGTTGCAAGGGAGGGAACAGGGGGGGTTGAGGTTGCGGGGCAGCTGGGTCCAATGCGCCCGGCAAATGGGGCAGGTGACGCTGCCATGTCGGACGTTGGAGGAGATGCAGGTGAAATGGAACGCGTGGGAGCACTGGGCTGTGAATATTGCCTGCCCTGCTGGACTGCTGCCCGTGCTATAATTCAGAGGCTCCAGACATATTGCACACAAATTCTGCAACATGGAACATGAAGAACACCAGGTGTTTACTTTTAATCTGAAAACTACATCTGCTTGAATTCAAGTAAAACAATCCATCAACAACTTTTACTTAACCAAAATAAATAACACAAATGCAATCAATTATCAGATATAGTTTCAAAAATTACACAAGGCATATCTAATCTGAGTTTCAAAAACTTATGGTTCGATTGGGCTAATCAAACCATAGGCTACTTTTTTAAATGAAACCATTTCTCGGTTTAATTTTATATTTACAAATGATATTAAATTCCAACATTACCTAGATCTAATTTCTAACTTGCAAACAGCAACTTGTGATGATGCCCTAATGCCTAAATTGCAGTAATGAGCAAGTTAATGCAGCTCTTTGTATTATTCTTCGCCCAACGGACTTGATGAGAGAAACAAGAATGAAAAGACATAGTATAAGATAAAAAGGTTTGGGCATGTCTTTTCATGGGTCCGGCCTTATTTGTGAGGCGAAAAAAGTGTGGAAATTGCCTAAACTCGTCGTTTATCAGAAATTCTCCCCTCGTATAACATGATTGATGGCAGGTTAGCAGGGCCTATTATATCACTACACTTTCTTTTGTAGGCCTCACTAATCAGTATATATACAGTACAGTGGACTCTACATAATGTTTGGTTTATTTAAAAAAAAAAAAAATGATATTAATTCAATGCTTTATAAGCATTTTCTCTGTGACTCTGTGACAGATGGGATTGGGAACATCTTCTTATCACTTCCAATGCATGGGTGGGATGGGCTGTGAGGCACATGTGGGGCACACACTATGGGCATTTTATCCTAACTTGGAGTTCGGATCTTCTCCTCAAAAAATGCACCTCACAAAACGTTTCAGCCATGTGTATTGGGAACTATCTATCTCCCCATGAATTAAAATTTGCAACTAGAGTGATGTTCCAGATGCATGGATGAAATATGCTGTGAGAGAATATCTGAATTCCCTAACTTGTTGGAGAAGTTTTTTTAACACTCTGCTCCTCATAAAGCGTGCCTCACAGCTACATCCCATCCTGAGCGTTCCCATGAACAATAAATACAAATTTAAGAGATGTTCCCAATATACGAACAGGACAGGCTGTGAGTTCAGTGTGAGTCGCGCTCTTTAAGAAGCAGAGGTGATGCCCAATCGCATATAGTGGTGACTAACTGTCACAAAAAACATAAAAAGCATTTTTCAGCTTTTTTATTTTTATTTTGGATGCCATGCCATCTATTAAATAAACAGCAACCGAGTCGACTCAACTCAGCATAGCCTTTCCATCCCGATTCCCGACGTGACTATTCGGATTCTGACATGCATCCTGTTCACTGTTCAGCCTTGCCGTCGGCAGGAGATGGGATCAGACGGCTGTATGTCATTGAGTCCAGTATGCATATGGTGGTGGGCCTGGAGATATCGTGTATTTTTGGAAGGACAAAATCTTCTGGCCTTCATGACCGTTCAGCCTGTGGGCCCGAAAAAAGCTGAAAGCCCATTACCATTACCAATTGGTACATACATACAACCCTGTTCATCTAAATTCACCGTGGCCCCATACCCAGAAAACCAAAACCAGGGGAAAATGTGAATTATTCCAAGTCTTCTACTTCTTTTCATTTTATGATTAAAAAACATTTCGTGATCTGATTTTTGAAAAGCAAAATTAAATTTGGACTTTTTTTTTCTCTGGAAAAGCAAAATTTACCTTATTAGCTATGCCGCTGGATTCGGAATCCTCTGAGTTTGAGATTTCTGGGACATTCTCTCGCTTTGTAGAAACAGCTGAGCTTGAGATCTGGAGGGAAAACCATAATTAAGAAAGAAAAGAAAACAAGAAGGAAAAACTAAGAGGAAATACATAAATCGAAGCTTCTACTATGAATTAATCCGTGGTTCCGTGGTTTTATATTGGAATGTGAAAGAAGTCTGCTTCCTCTGCAGTACAAGAAACTCAGGGCGGAGTGGTGGTGGTGTGGAGGGGGAGAGGATTACTGAAGTGTGTAAATTTAATTAACCGGATTTTCATGGCAGTCGGCAGGGAGAGGCAATTTACTGAAATGGAAGCCATTAAAGCGCATGCATTTCAACAACCCATGAACAGAAAATAGCAAACAAAACAATGGGTTTATCTTCCGACGGAAGGGATGGGGGGAGGGGGTCGGAGATTTTGCAGGCCTGAAAATGGAAGAAAATAAGTCAATCGGAGCAAAAGCAATTGTTTTCAGTTTTCTTTTTGGCGTCAATTCTAGAATCGACTAAGAGATTTAGAATGCCATTATTGGACAAAATTTTCAACGAAGAAATCTAAAAGGAAATGTGAAGAAAAAGAGGAAGGCTAAAAGTTGAAAATTCAGAAGCAAACAGAAGAAAAAATGTATGTACTTCCAGAACCACAAGAGGAATTCCAGAGCTCCAATATCCTAAAAATTAGTAGAAGAAGAAGAAGAAGAAGAGAAAACCTACATAGTTAGTGACGACAGGATCGTCTTTGGATTGCCTGGTTGAGAAATAACCACAGGGAAGCCCAATTTTTCTTGCTGCCCTCCTAAGTTTAGAGGCTCCTCCGACCATGGCGGACACCCTTCTCTCCCTCTCTCTCTCTCACACACACACACACACAGCGCCTCTCTTTGTTCTTTGTTCCCGAGCCGAGAGCTTCAGCGGAAATAGAAACAGAGACAGAGAGACAAAGTTCTGAGACACCTGTGCAGGTCTGCAGTTCTTCTACTGCTTTATTCTTCTTCCACAAATGCCCAGACTTTAACTGCAACCCAGAAACCCACCCTCTTCACCTTCTTATTATATTATAAAAATCAGTGAAACTTCGCCTTCTCCACTCCCTTCCGCCTTTCCTTTCTCTTAAAACCTTCCCTTCTTCTTACTTTTGTCTTCTTTTCTTTTCTCTTTCCTTCCCTCATCCAATTTCCAAACAGAGCCATTCCTAGTTTCTTGTTTTGATTTGATGGGAGTAGCTTGGGGCTGGGGGACCAATGCAACTATATGGACCCACAAGCTGCGAGATCCCGCTATTAAGGCGTAGATCAGATGGTTTGTTGGATGGGCAGGTCCCACAATGGATGGAAAATTTTTTCACGGGAAATGAATGGAAAATATTTTCAGGGAAATATTTGAACTGCTTACTACTGTGCGTCTGTGATTACTACGCCGAATACTGCGACGATTACTGGGCCCGGGGGAATTGAAAAACTCGCTCTCTCCTCCCGATAATCTGTGTCTTGTTTAAATATACTTGAAAAGGTTGTGAAATTACAGAATTCTCCTCGTTGATATACCATTTGACGACAGAGACGGCCATGTTTATGTTGTGTTTGTGTCTCTCTGTGTTTGGTTTTGTCCATTCGTTGTTTTGTGCTGTTTGTGGAGGCATTCTCAGTACTCACTTTCTCATAAGTAATAATTTATTAATTTTTTTTCACTCTGTTTGGGGTGGAGTGGTTCGAGCTATTTCATATAGGAATGGCAATGGAGCGGTTTGGGACAGGACACTTCCTGTCCCCACTCTCTAGAAAATGGGATTCTTATGATTTTGAGAATTTGAGTAAAATTTAGGGGTATTTTACAAATTAATAATAAATTTAAGAGAATTGAATTATGTGCAAATCTCATTCCTAATTTAAGAGTAGAGAAAACTCAGCTCGTTTGAAATGAGACAGGATGGGGCCTCTGATTGATTGGAAAAATTGCCATCCCTAACCCATAGTGGCACAGCTCAAAAGGCAAAAAGCCAACATTGGCAGCAAGGATGCTCTCAAGTCTCGAGTGATGTATCCTGGTACACACTCTCTCTTGAATGAGCCCCACCTTAAACAATCCTTCTGTTACACAAAAGTAGATTTTGCCAATTTCGTGGGTTGGTCTGGCTTAAAGATGGGGTTTGGAATTTTGGATGTCAATTGGCTCTCAATTCCACTCACTTGAAGTGATCCCTCAAAGCTAGAAAATGCTTTATAATGGATTTGAATTCCATTGAAACCTGAATTTTACAGACTTCCTTCCCATATTACATGGAAGAACTGAAGAAGCATCCAGACAATGGATTGATTATGAAGATTCGTGGATGAATGACATCTAATTTAGCCAGAGGGTCAAGTAAGCCTTGTACAAAATAATGGGTCTTTAAGGGTTTAGCACAAGATGAAGGAATCAGTGGATGAGCCAGATGAATCAGATGGGTTTATATACCTTAGAGATGGTCCACCAATTGAATAAGGCCACATAGATAAGTTGGTGATACCTATGTTTGGTGCACAACGAAAGCGACCTCAGCTTCTGCAGTGCTAGTTGCCCGTTGCACATATTATCACCAAGATTCCTTCATAAATTAACAGTGGTTGGGTATACCTAGACACTATTTGATGATATGGTCATATTATCATTATCCAAACAGGGAATAAAACACAACATTTCTGAAATCTTTAGAACTTATGGAGCAAAAAAAAAAAAAAAATCAAGGTTTTTGAACTTTAACTTACCAAAAACCAGTTAGGGTACTGGTTCCATTTCATCTGAACCGACATTTTCCCAAAAATCGTTAAATTGATCAGTGACTTGCTGATTTGAGTGGATGAATCGTCGACTTGTTTGACCTGAATCAACGGTTTTGGGCTAAATTTTTATTTTTATTATTTTTTAGTTCTTAATTTTAAAATATTTATAGATTGATTTATTCAAACTGGACGATCAAACTGTTGACCCAAAAATCGATAGTCAAACATTTTCAATTCGAAATCAGTTTTTTAAAACATTAAGGGAGTATTCTTTTTTTTGGATTTTGAGAGGGGGGAAAGTTGGTCAATGGGATTTTGGTTTTTATTGACCAAGAATTCCATGTTCATTTTTTAGATTTATGTGAGGATTAGGGAAAGCTTATTTTCCTCAGTATGTCACTTACCCAGTTAAGTGATACCTATCTCTTAGGTGGATAAATAACTTTCCCACCAAGGGAGAAAGTTGCTAATACTTGAATGGGACAAAATTATCCCTTTAAGTAATAGATTTTTATGACTAAAATGGTCAATACCTTATTTACCTAAGAAATAAAAGAACATAGATAAATATACTTACCCGAATAAACATTTCCCAAAAAACCAAATAATTACATTTACCTAAATAAGCAATACATTAAAAAAAAAAAGATCAAATAAAAAAAATAGGAAAACGGGTAAATAAGCATTGATCACAAAACCCTCCCAATTTCCCACTATTTTCCAAAGCAAATATAGAGGGTAAAAGTTGATCACCAATAAGTGAGAACTGAGAACTGCATCCATTGCCTTTACTAGCGGAGCCAAGTAGCATCTTCCAAGCAACTTCTTAGAGCCGTTCAAAATTGTCAGGTAGCGTGTCATGTCATGGCCTCAGGCCTCCAATTGTCTTTTGTGGGCCTGATTTTCATTTAGCTCGACTGCATTCAACAATTTTATCATACAACCAACAATTTTTGTCATACGAACTGTATATCTTTTAAGATCTCAATATGTCTGTAGCGCGCAGATGGAGGGTTGATGCATTTGAAGCGTTGCTCCATTGCATTTCTTTACTGTTCTTTTTTCAGTTAAAACTTAGGGGTCTGTTTCGTTTGTAATCGAAAGCTTAACAGGAACTGGAATGATTTGCTTGGTACGGAAAGAAATTGGAATTGGAATTGTAAATCAGTTGGAATGGATTGTTCTCGTCCCGAGGGAAAAAGAAGGAATGGCCATTACCAATTCCGAGAGGTGGATACTAGACATTTGATTAGTGGGTATGGGCATTATCATAACAAATTGAAATAAATATATTTTATAAATGGATAACCTTATTATCACAACTTAGTCATAATAAAATATATTTTATATTTTATTACTTATAATATATTTTATAAATAATAAAATATATTTTTTAAATATATTTTATTATCACAACTTAGTCATAATATTCGAATAATTAAAAGTTAAAACAAGAAAAAATTGATATTTAAAAGAAATAAATATATTTTATAAATGGATAACCTTTTCTCTGAGTTTTTTTTTTTATGATATGCATATGGGGATCTAAAAACTAAAAAGAAAAAAAAAATCATTATTCCTAACACAATAGTTATGATGATTTTATATAAAAAACTAAGAATTGTAATTTTTAAAACACTAAGAGATAGATCTATACTACTAATAAAAGAGCAAATAGTCCCATTTTCTGAATTTTTCATTAGACATTTTTACTCCTTATCTAAGCAATATACAACGGATATAAAAAGGGGCATATATGTCATTTATTCTTACTCCAAAAACTGTCCACTTATAACTATTCAAAAACTGTCCATGAATTATCTAACTAGTTCGTTAGAGTGAACAAAAATGGAAGGGAAGAGCTTTACCTAGTTAGTTCGTCTTCTCGATATTCTCTTCTACAATTTAGCAACTTGTTCCAAGCCTCTAAACCTAACTTGAAAAAAAGAATAAATGATTCGAATGACCCCTTTAGTATTTAGGGGTAATGTTTGTCGGTTATCATATTGGAAAAATACGAGAATAGATGGTTCGAATGACTCCTTTAATTTTCTCAGTCTTTTGTTGTTGTTTCAGTTTTAGATTTAAATAAGTGATAGGACATGGGTGTCATTATTTGACCCCTTATTCATTTACCAAGCAAACAAAACAAAATAAATTGATCTCCTGCTATTATTTGAACACGACAACCTTAAAAATTTAAACCTTTTTCATTATTATATAAAAATTTTTCAAATCTTAATGGACAATTGACCACACTGATATATACATAGATCTATTTATGATCATTCCTCCAAATGGGGGAGGGGAAATGAAAATGGGATTATGATTCCATCCAACCAAAGGCTTGGAATGATAATTCTTATTCTGATTCTAAGCCCTTATTCCCAATAACCAAACAGACCCTTAAAATCATTGCTTAACTTATGATCACAGCAATATATCAGTCCGAGCAGTTGCCGAGTAATCGGCATTCCTAGGTGGATTACGTTAGGTGGTCGCCGATCACCTAGATCACCGAGACGAAAGGAAGGTAAACCGGTAAACGAGAAGAAAAAAAAAAAAAAACAAAAGAGGAATGCAAGCGACGAAAAAGAGAGACGACCGTTAATTTTTGAATTTTGGTTCACCCGTCATGATTGCTTGGGACTCGCTTCGCTTGCTTTTTGGTCGCCACGGGAAAGAAAGCAAAAGCCAAAAGCCAGCACAGCAAAGCATGAGTCATTGCGTTGGCGCCAAAATGCTTTTCTTACCAATTTCTTTCCGCCCGTTGCACACCTCCTCCGGATGGCGCTAACTACAAAAACTAACCCAAAGCCAGAGAGGGAGGAATCACTTCGATTTCACTTCAATCCTTTCTGCACCTCCGGATGGATGGCGCTAACCACACAACTAATCAAAGCCAAAGCCCAAAGGCAAGGGAATCTCCTTTGGTTCTACCTCAATCCCTTTCTTTGACCATAAGAGTCTTAGTTTGATCACATGTTGACCCACTAATTAATTTGATTATTTGGGAGATGTAGTGTATATATTAAAAAAGTAGAAACTTAATCTGATTCAATGGTTGAAGCTAGTAGATTGGAGTTGATGCATTAATGATATGGATGGTGGGTTCTGATTCATGTTAACCAATTCTAAATTCTTTGTTGTTTAATTAGGGTTTGAGCTTAACATCATCCATTTTAGCTTGAGCTTTTCTACAATATATTACTCTAGGTGGAGGGCTTTCGGGGATGCAGCTTCTAGCATTCTAGGTTATTGGGTCCCACATAAAAATCGTAAATCAGAAAAACCAACATTTGGTGTATCTAATGCAAGAAACAAAATTCTAATATCTCAAAGAACCGTTCAACTTAAAAGCTTAAATTGTTAGATGAGGTCTTTAAATAGATTTTTTCCATCACACCCCTCTCACGCAAAAGCTTATTGGAGTTGAAGTGTGGATAAGCACATGCCCACTCATACCTCATATTGAAATTTAATTAAGTATAATAGGATAATGAGGATTGAACATTAGACCACTTGGCCAAACAGATTTTGATTAAAGAATCATTCAACCTGAAAGTTTAAGATATTAAATGAGGTCCTTAAATAAGTTTTTTCTAACATAATATGAAGCTACTCCCAGAGGGGCTATAATGTGTCAACCTCTAGGGCCCAGGCTTAAGATAACAACACTAATTTAGTCAATGAAGCAAGTTTTAATATTACTAAAGACATGATTTTAGCCATAAAAATGATGCTCAACCAACTTGAACCATGGTAACTACCTCCAGATAGTCATTATATAAAGCACAAAATAAAACTCATTTAAAAAGGAGTAACCCCACCTACCAAATCAATCATGTCTAGGCATAAAGCATATAACACACAAAGATGGTGTTATTTGCTTAAGACAAGCAAGGGCTCTCTTTATCAATATATATGCATATTTTAATCAGATCTCTTATTTATAGACTAAACAGAACTATTGCAAAAGAACCATTACCCATCTTTTCTTTTTTAAATCTACTTCTTTTAAGGAAAGGTAAGAAGAAAGGATCACATTCACACCCGTAACCTTGGGCCTGGACATAGAGTCTCTTTTGGTTCATATATATTACTACCAACAACCTAATCCTCTCCACCAATTCTTGTATCTAGCTATTAGTTTATGTATTGATAATTGAATCACCCAATTCCTAATCAACCTCTATTTGGTAAGTTGGAAATGCATTAGTTGTTTGATGCATGTTCATGGCCTTTCAACTTTTAACAAGACCAACCAAACCCATTGAGAAAGAAATTAGCTAGAGAAAAGAAAAAGAAGACTAAAGGAGACTTTTGACAAGCATTGCGACCTGTGGAATCTGCTCTTCTGTAACTGTGAGACTGGCAAGCTTGGGGAGGCTTTAATCATGCAATCTTCTCTGACCAATTTACCAAAAAAGAGAAAAGAAAGGAAAAGACCAGACCTCTCATGCATGCCCACAGAGCAAACAGTGCTGGCCTAGAGAAGAACAAAGATACAAATGGATGGACTGTCTCAAAGCCAGTAATAGTATATAACGGAGCCAATTATTTAGGTTTAGGGAATGTGCATGACTATTTTGGAGTTGCCTGTATTATTGATCCGTTTGATGGATCTTTAGCTACTGTCCCATTGATTTTTAGCATCTTGTGATAAAGATCACTGATAATACAACCCTAGTTCCTACCTCCCTATTTCATAATACTAACCACATTGTCCAAATTGGTTAGGTGCTCAATCACACACAAAATAATGAACTTTGTATTACATACTCTAGTAGGATGTAATGTGAGTTAACTGTAATGGTTAAGATAATTTTTTCAGTTCATAATTAAGATAAGGGTAAATTATAGATAAGGACTTGTACTTTCGGGTAGTAAGATATAGGTATCCTGAACTTTCAATTGCAATATTTGCATATTCTGATTTTTCAAAAATAGACACATGGGTCCATCCGTTAGTGTTCTGTCAGTTAAATGTGACATAATGTCAAAAATACCCCTTCGTGTGTATTTCTGAAATCATTATCAGGTAACTGAACATTTCTCCATGATGATGTTTTGTCGTTTTTATATGGACAATAAATAATATATTCAAGTTTTCCGATGACGGCATTTTCTGATGATGATTTTAATCTGTAGAATGATCTCAAAAATACATGAGACGGGTATTTTTGASATTATGTAATGTTTAATTGATGGAATACTAACGGGTGGACCCATGTGTGTCTATTTTTGAGAGTTCAGGGTACTCAATTGTTGCAATTGAAAGTTCTAGGTACCTGTCACTACACCCAAAGTAATGGGTACCTGTCTATAATTTACCATTGAGATAATTTCGAGCTCGGATAGATTTTCCACACAGCATGCCCCACATGTATGGGGCATGTTTTGTGAGAGTTCTTGAATTGGGATCTACTTCTCACAGAGCGCTCCTTACACTAACAGCCACATCCTACCATATATTAGAAACATCTTCCCATGAATAATAAATACAAATAGGAAAGATGTTTCCAATGTGTGATCAATCAGGACGTACTGTGAGGTCGATGTAAAGAGAAAAATCCGGACTCGGGGCTCTGTGGGGAGCCCATGCCAATTCCTCTTAGTAATCCATGACTCCATTTAAACCAATACATAGGTGACAACCACACAACTCTGATAACTGATTCTAACAAACTAGTTATAAGATGGATATATCAATAACAAGGTGATTTCATGTATAACAAAACACCTAACCTAACCAATGACAGTGGTGGGCCCAACACAGCCATATGACACGTAAGATTGAATTCCACTAAGGTTACGTTTGGTTTGAAGGAAAAGGTAAGGAGAGGGAAAGGTAGAAAAACCTATACAAGGTTTATAAAAGCTTCTTTGTCTTTCTTTTTCCTTCAAACCAAACACAGCCCAATTGATTGATTTGACTCTCATTTCCTCCTAGTGCTTTCCTGCCTTGAGCTTGTAATTGGAGGATTATGATGTGATATATGGGATTTGTTTGTCTACAGTCAATAGGACAAGAAAAGAATTGTGTACTGTTGTTGTTGGTTAGACGCAGGGATCAATTATGTAATGCCCCAAACAAATTGTCTTTTATTTTACTACAAGGATCGAAGGATCTGTTGGTTAGAAATGGAGAACTTCTGTTATTAATTCCTTGATCAGCAATACAGAGAAAAGAAGTAAATATAAGGGAATATCATATATTTTTTTAAGAAAATTAAGTTTGTGTTTGGTTTGAAAGAAAAGATAGAAATTTATACAAGGTTTTTACAGGTTTTATTGTCTTACCTTTCTTTTCCTTTTCCTACCTTTTCTTTTAAATCAAACACAGCCTAGGAGATTGAATAAGGATTATAATTGGATTACATAAGATGTTTTGAGATGGATATAGAGGCCTATTCTTACCCTTTGATTTTTATGTGCACCATGCCATGTTAAGGTTTTTTGTTTCTTTTATTTGATGGCATTGAGGAAGATTAGTAGAGTCCAATCATGGTGCATCAATGAATATTTGTAATATGTTTATTAAGATGTTACATGGTCTATTTATTTTTTATTGATCCAGGTTTTATAAGATGGACTTATCATGAAACTTTAACAATATAAAAAAAAAATGTCAACTATGATGTATTGTTTTAGGGCTTGACTATGATGCCCAAAAAATATCATATTGGCAAGAGTTCGGATCACCTGCCAACAAAACACGTTCCAACACACCACACATCTTATACATGGAGGGTCCCACTTTTATGACGGCCCCCAGTCTCATAGTGAAATGTGCGGTGTTAGACCAAGTTGATAGAGGGTTGGAACATGTTTTGTTGGCAGAAGATCTCAACTCTATTAGCAAAGTCTTTCAGGTATCATTCATGTCTTTGTGGCATCATAAAATTTTCTCATTGTTTTATCACTAATTCATGTCTTTTTTCTTTTTTTTTTTTTTTGCAATTTATGCACAAATTAGGCTATATTTGGCTTGAAGGAAAAGGTGGGGAAAGGTAGGAAAACCCATACAAGATTTGCAAAGATTTCCCTACCTTTCTTTTCCTTTCCTTTCCCTACTTTTTCCTTCAAACCAAACATAACCTTAATGGTTTTGCCACCTTGTCTCTTCATAGTAGAGTAGAACAGCATTCATTTCCTCTATTCTTATAGTAGTTCACATTTTTTTTATTGCTTCACTATGCAACTCATGCACCATAGATTTTGCCACCTAGTTCTCCTCTTCATAGTAAATCAGAGAATGGCATTCATTCGTTTCCTCTACCTATAAAGTAGCCATGCGTGCCCAGCCCAGCCACCCTCTCATCCCCCCTAACACCCAGATGGCAAGAAACAATTCCTACCCCAAAATTAGAAAGATTGCATTTGCTGCTGCTATAGTCCATCACTTATGGGTCCCTGGCTCTCTTCTTGTTGGCCGCTTCCATGGGGGATCCCCTTGATCCTAATCCCCTCACTATCTAGCTAGTAGATTTGTTCATTGGCCAGGTTTGGGTTTGTCTTTTGTTAAATTTTGAATGAATCCGGCCCAAAACCCAAGCCTAACATAGCGTAAAGTCAGGCCCAAAGCCTGGCCTGTGAACAGGTCTCTACTAGCTAGACACACAATAAGCTATATATCCTGGACTCATGGGGCTGGACATCCAGGTTTTCTTCTTAATTTCTAATTGCAGCACTTAAATTTCTTGGGTTAAATACACTGCAACCCAATGCAGAATTCTGAATTACAGTCACCCATAGTCTACTAGTAGCCCCCCCCTCCCTATAAACCACATCCTGCCCATGAATTTGACATCAATCCACGGTCAGGATTCATCCCCTGTACGGTGGGACTAAAAAATTCTAAACTGGACTGATCAATCTGTAGTCATTTTTCCTAATTTCTTTGCATCGTTGACAGCCCCGGCCCCTATCTCCCTCCTCAAAGCAATAATGGCTCTTCAGCAGCACCTGCGAGGTTGCTCATCCTGATGAGTCTGTTCTTCAATCTCCGTGAGTTCTAGGATATTAGACGCGATATCTTCTTAATTCAAGCCCTGAATCAGAAATTACCAAGCTTATTTTCTGTTGTTCTCCATGAAATTAATAGTTGAGCTTCAGTACTGTTCTTTTGTCTATATCTCTTTTGTTCATACTTAATCATAGGGAAACTATACATGRTGGCTGACTGTCGTTAATTGTTTGACTTTCTAGTTTTCCACCTAGTGTTTCTCTCCTCGTTCAACGTGATGTTAATTAGGCTGTAGCTTGTAAGCATGACTTGATTCATCAGTCTTGAACACTCTCCTCCTGCTATTAGCACTCGATTAATTTTGAACTTTTTATAAGATCATTCCTCTCCCTTGTCACATTTTATGAGATCATTTGTTTAAGAGAGAGTAGGGGTGTAATCAAGTTGAGTAAAGCCCAAGTATCAAGCCGTTTAAGCTAGCTCGATCTCGACTCAAAATTACAGAGTTCAATTAAGTTTTATGTATTTGGCTCGAATTCGATTCGACCTGATTATGCATAAATTAATATTAAATATATCTAAAATATTTGAGCCATTTGAGCCAAGTATTGCAATGCTCGAACTTGGCTTGACCAACTACTTGACTTGAGTTGGGCTTGACTCAAATTTGATTTCTTTGATCTGAGCTAACTTAAACCTGTATGTGTGTGAGAGAAAGATTGTTGATTCTATCTAACAATAGGAGAGGGCAAAATGATCTTGCCAATGATAGTGTCAGAGTGTTGGAATCACAGGGGTTATGTCTTTGATGCAAATAAGGTATAGGGACACTTTAGAAGTTCTTTTCTTGTGCGTAACTTTCTTGGGTTGAGATAAGTAATTCATAAATTATAGGCAAACTCAGTAAATAATTCATGAAACAAAATCAAAACACTGGTTGTTGGTTTTAGTTATAGAAAACCCAGCAAATAATTCATGTAAACTACATCAAACCAAAGTTAGCGGAAGATGTTTGACGAGATGGAGTGGAGATTGGTTGGGTTCCGACTTTGGATTCTCATGGATTCTGAGATTTTTTTTTGTGTTCTACTTGAATAATTTACCATCCAATGCTTCTGATTTTTTTTTTTTTTTGGTAGTGAGAGGAGACGGGGAGAGGACATAAGATGATAAGATGGGATGCGACAAGAGAGAGACTTTCTTTTCAATCTTCAATCTTTTTGTTCCTTTTCACTTTTCCTATAGATGGGAATTGCAGCCACACATCTTATAAATCATAATAGAGATGGGTAACTGCAATTCACTGCGGGTAGAGAGTGGATAGAAAAAGTGAATAGAAAATCCCATTTGATTTTAGTGGGTGTTTGGCCCTGGAGCATTTTATAAGCGTTTCATTTCATAAGTGAGTCCTGATTCATAATAAGATATTCATTTCATCTATTTCTTTTTAAACACAAACAAATTAGGATGTAGGCTGATTGGACATTTAAAGTGATTTGACTAATATTATAATATATTTACAATGACAATCATGTGACTTATAGAAAAATAATCAGCTTTTTAAAATTTTAATATACCATATCAGGGCGATTCAAGATTGCCAAAGCGATTCAAAAAAATGAAAATTTAATGTTTCAAGAAACCCCGTATTCCTTTCTCGAATTCCAGAGTTATTTATTGCAAAAATGTTTTTTGAGAAATAAGACTGCCAAATGTGATTTTTTGCCGATTCCGTTTAGGTGCTGATGTGGCATGGTCACCGATGGGGTGTAATCACTAATCAGTGGAGTCGAGCTGAGTATGAGGTTGTTTGAGTTTTGGCTCGAAATTCGATTTGAGCTTGATGAAGTTTCAAGCATTTTAGCTTGACTCGGCTTGAATCTATATTCGTAAACTCAATTGGAAGTTTGGAACCGATTATAAATAAATTAATATTAAGTATATTAAAAATGAAAATATATTAGGAAACTTAAATATATATTAAAAATTAAATTAATATTTCAAATAGTATAAATAAAAATCAATTATAAATAAATTAAGGATCATTTACTTAGGCACCTCCTATAGTTTTATGTATTTATTAAAAGTTTTGACTAAAATACCCCTATATATAATTTGTAGTTGCTTTACTTATTCAACCCTCGTCAGGAATCCTTGTATTTTTATTTGGGAATGACCAATGGAACTCTTAAAAGCAAGTGGAAAATGTGGAAGGGCATGAATCCAAGGTTTTTTATTCCAAAAATATGCCTAAGCGTTGTCATATCACATATCACATGTAGTCCACCCCCTTTCCAAACAAACTTATAATGTGGGGACATGGTTTATTTGTTTTATAAAGGTTGGTAAGAGAATTATTAGGGCTATTTTTGGAATAAAAACCTTGGACCAATGTCCCTTCGACATGTTAAGAGGTCATGTGACCATTCCATGGAAATACAAATGGTTCTTGATGGAGGGTTAATTAAATAAAACAAATGCAAATTATAGGGGCATTTTACTAATATGCAAAATAGAGGTAGGCACCACATGAAGGGTGGCTCAGTTGGTATGTTAGCTGGTTCGCTCCAGCATAGACATAAGGTTCAAAGTATTGACATGTATTGGCCCATATTGGCTAATACATATCGTTTCGGGAGCTCCCCGATACGCCCCTACAAAGGATGTATCGGGGTTCTGACCGTTTTAGGGGGTGGAGGAGCCTTAAACCGCCTTCCTAAACCGGTTTTGAAAAAAATAAAAAAAAGTAAAAAAAAAAGTACTGATATAGCCCGATATGCCCCTATTGACGTATCGATATTTTGAACCTTGCATAGACGTGGACTCAATTCTTGCACCCACCGACTTTGGAGGGTATTAGTGTGGTGTGTATAGTGGTGGACAAGTAGTGGTCTGTAGTCTAAAATATGAGGAACTGGTTTAAGTTGCAGGACCAAAAAGGGGAAAAGGAAGGGAGAAAGAGAAAGTGATTAGACCCCTAGAGGAGCTGCCTACGTACCCTTTGGTGGGGCCTAGGGGTGTCAATGGACCAGTTTTGGGTTGGAGTCTGTCCAAATCAAAATCCATTTGGATGGATTGGACGGACCAATAAGACATTGAATTTGGACGGACTGGATGGACCGATATGACATATTAGATTAGACCCAGTCCATCCATAATGAATTTATGTTGGATTGAGCCAATATCTGGTCCATTGATAAAAGATAAGAACATAGATGTCAATGGACCAAGTTTGAGTTGAAACTAATCTAAATTAACAGAAATTTGAACAGATTGAACAGTCTTTAGACCGGTTCAAAATGGTTCAAAATATTCATTGGACTGGATTAGACCAGGCCCATTTGTAATAGACTCACATTGGACTGGACCGGATTGGACCAAATCCAGTCCAATTGACACCCCTAGGTGGGGGATCAAGCCAATGTAATTTGTTGGAACTGGAATTCTGACAATGGAGAAGAAGGGTGATGGATGGTTGCATGGGAGATGGAATGGGTTTCAAGCGTCCCTTGAAAATGGATGGGAAGGCATCTATTTAAAGGTTTGGATGCATATTCTATAAACTTATCTTTTCTATTTTTAGCCTCTCATTCTAGAAGGTTCTTTTTTTCACATTTAAAACATGTGATTAATCTAACTTTCTAGAATCTTGTTAATTGTTATTTCCTATTTTCCCTTTTGTTTTAGTCATTTAAATCACAAGTTTATTTTCATTCTTGAATGTGCTTAATTGGATTCATTTTTTGTTTTTAGAATATTCATCCTTTAGTTGTGAACATATTAATTTTGTTATTGTGCTAGGCCACTCTGTTAAAGTTTCTATCACCAAATACAAAATAAAGAGGGTAGGTTTTAATAAATACATGAAACTATTACGGAGAAGTATGAATATACCCAATGCAGAATTCTGAATTCAACCCCCCCTCCGCCCTACTACTAGCCCTTTCCCCCTATAAACCACATCCTGCCCGTGAATTTAACATCAATGGTCAGGATGCATTCCCCCTGTATTATGGGACTATAAACTTCTGATCTGAGCTGATTGGTCATTACACAAATTCAATTAGGCTCATAACTCATGAGCCATTTGAATTGGATATTGCGATATTTGAATTTGACTCGACCAATTATTTAACTCGAGTTGACCTTGATTACAAGTTGAGTTCGAACATTACTGTCTACCTCCTAAGTAAGCTCGGTTTGCTTACACCCCTTAAATGACTTAAGGTTCTGTTTTTAATTTACAGTCAGAATCAAAGTTAGAATCAGAATAGTCCATTCCCATAGTCTATTTGTTTCAGACATGAATCAGAATGAGAATTGCAATCAATTGGAATGAAATTTCATTCCTAAGGGAAGGGAAGGGTATGGTCATTCTTCAAATGAGGAAATGCCATTCCAGCAAGAATCGGAATGAGATTCTGATTCTGCCCAACCAAACACTTGGAATTAGAATGACCCATTCTCATTTTGATTCCAAACCCTATTCCCATGAACCAAATGGGCCTTCATATACTATAAACTCATTCTCCTTTTTGTTTGTTACGATCCCGGTTAGGGACGTAATGTGAATTCCATCTGCTTCGAGGGAGACTAACACCTCCAAGAAATAAAAATCTCAATTGTAAAAGATAATTCTCATAATGATTAATTAAGAGGGAAATTACAACTTAAATACACTCTTGGATAATAACTGACTCCTAAAATTAAGCAACAACTTGACCACTTATCCTAACCTCAATTAGACCACTCTCCACATAACTTCCCAGCGTGACCCAACAATCTTAGACTCAACCTATGAATTTTAACAGACCCCAAGTAGATATTTATCTACAAAAGTCTCAACAACCGAACCTTATCCACCCCAATGACTCCCCTAAATTTCTTTAATTATTTTGGCCCATGGGCCCATTAATGGGTTCATGACATTGTTATTCCCTCTCTTTATTCCATTGGTGATGAATTATTTTGGCCCACGGGCCCAGAGAAGTCAACACTGACTGACTCACTTCGTATGGTGATGATCTCATTGAAGTTTTCAAGAACAAAAAGGATCTTAGCATTACTGCACAATATATTTAAGGGGCCAAGGCGCTTCAATCATCCTGTGGATAAGATTTCGCCGATGTTAAAAACCTACTTGAAGGTTTGATTTCTCGTTCTTACCTTTCGAATCCACTGTATTAGATTGCAAATCTGAAGTTGAAATTTCATTCCCTGTCTAAATGTAAATACAGTGTTGCAATTTTGGTTAAAAACTACCATTTTTTTAGCTTGATCTTTATGCGTTTTAAACCCTATTTATTCTGGAAAGTAGAGAAATAATTAGTTGTTAGAGGCTAAATGAAAGCTATCTCTAGCTTTGGTTGTTAAAGATTGTCCATCAATGACTAATGATAATTTGAGCTAGTACTTCATTGAACTTTTGGTGTAGTGATTCTTTTAAGATAATTGGGTTTAAGTTTGAAAGACCAGGGGAAATTCTATTTTAGGTTTTTTTTTTAATTCTAAATAAGATAATTGTTTAATTATATCTTCATACCCTTTTGATTTTTTTTGACAAGAATACCCTTTTGAATCTGGATTGTTGTTCTTTAGGTGGGCAAGTGGGGTGAAGGTTAGTTGATATAAATTTGATCTTGGGCCTTTACTAACTGATTGGCATAGCTTATCTCTTTTCAATGATAATTTAGGTTACTTCTAGCCTACTACTAGGCTAAAATCTTAGAATTTAAGTAAAACAGTTTGATCACTACAAGAGAAAACACTTTTAGTGGCAGTCAAAACTGCTGCTAAAAGTCCTAAAAACTAGTGGTGAGCAAAAAAAACCAAAAAATCGAACCAAAAAATTGGTTAATCGAATTGGTCGGTTCAGTTTTGGTTAAGTGTTTTTAAAAAACCAAAGGTGTTGGTTCAGTTTCAGTTAATTAATTTAAAAAACCGATGGTTAATCAAATCGACTGGTATACATGTTTTTCTATATATTTATGTATATTACATATATATATATATATTATATTATAAATTAATAAATACACATTATATATAAATATATTTATAATATATTATTTATTATTTAAAATATAATATTATATATATATTTATAATATTTTATTATATATTTATATATATTTTTATAATAAATATTATAAAGTCAAAAAAACTGAAAATCAACGAACCAAACCGGTCAATGGTTAACCGACTAGTTTCGATTCGGTTCCGGTTACCGACTTTCCAAAAACTGGTACTACCGGTTTGGTTCATAAAAAAGGCCCACAGTTCAGTTACCCGAACTATGAGCACCCCTACTCAAATCTATTGGTAGAAGTTTTACCAGCAGTCTACAAACTGCTGCTAAAAGAAGTGTCATTAAAAGTTCTAGTGGCAGTTTTGAAGACTGCCGGTAAAGCTCAATAAACTGCCGCTAGAAATAACTTTTAGCGGCAATCACGACTGTTGCTAATGGACTATGCTGACTGCCGCCAAAGGTCAATAATCTGCCACCAAATAAGCATGTAGTGGCAGCTGGAAATTTTTACCGGCTCTTCTGTAGACCAACATAACATTTTAGTTTTAATTTCTTTTTCTAGCTGCCAAAATAATCTAAATTTTGTCCAAAATCCAAATAACCAATATTTGTTTTCAATTACTAAAAGGTTGCAATTTGTTTCAAACAACATGTTTTCTTTTCATTCATCCAAATTGAAATTAAATACAAAAATTCATCCAAGTTGAAATTAAATACAAAATATTAATTACAAAAAAATATAAACATCCATTTTCCATTCAAAACATTTAAGCCACAATGAGTGGAATTGTTTTCAAGTTAGGCTGTGTTTGATTGCAGTGCAAACTCATTTGCATTGATGCAAAACTATGGTAATGCAAATGAATTGGGTGTATGTTTTGATTTATTTTTGTTTCAAATTTCAGTTTACTTTGTTTGGTTTTAATTAAAATGAAGTAGAATAAGACCCAAAGTAGAATAAAGTAAAATCCAAAACAAATTTAAACCAAAATTTGCATTTTTTTTTCATTTGCACTCTCATGCATATATTTGTACTAGAGCAAATAAAATTGCACTACAACTAAACATAGCCTTATGTAACAAGTTTGTTCTTGTTTCTCTAGAAAAATCGCAGATACATCCCCAAAAGCAATTGTGTTTTTTGCTGGTGTTATGGCAGGATCAAGAAAAGGCTCCAACATTTCCACCAGAAAGAGTATCTTATGCTTTACTTCCTGAAAGGTGTGACAAGGAAAATCAGTTAATGACACCAGATAACATGTAAATAAAAAGCAAAAGAACAAAGAATCTCGCAAACAATTTATGATAGAGACAATTAGATGCAAATAAGTCTACTAGAATATCATGCATATGAGGTGTTCACCTACTTTTTTTTTATATTTTTTGAGAAAATATAACTATTATTCGTTTTTTTTTTATGAAAATCTCTTTGTATTTGCTTTACTATAAAACTTCATAGTCAGGTATATGATCATAAGATATTTCAAAGGACGAAGTATAATGACCAGCATTATTTATTCTTGAAATTACAGTATTGCAATTGTTTCCAGGAGATTTTTTTGCATCTTAGTTAGTTCTCATTTTCTTTTGATCTCAATGTAGATTCATAGGCTTGCATCAGATAACATGGCCATACATTATTGATGTTGCTCGATCCTAGGTAATGCAAGAACCGAGGTCACAATCAGAAAATCCTTGCCAACAGGGCGGAGCTGAGGTGGAAGGATGAAGCCGCGCTCCAAGATCTGTAATCAAGAAAGATATCAGAGGCCCGAGAGCGGTCATCAAACTCCGCGCACCCTGCTAACGCACTGTTAGACCAGAGTTAGCTGATGAACGGCCAGCCCTTGAAGAAACAAAAAGCTCCCGAGACTGGTAACTGAGCTCCCCGAGATATGAGAGCTCGGAACGCACTCCGACCTCACAAGCCGGAGGACAAAGATCTCGGCCACCTCTGACCTCGGCCATGGTAAGACCAAGGCCAACAACTTAGCAAAAAAGGAAAAAGGGCAATACACAAGCTCGAAACAAAAAAAAAAAGATGAAAAACATTTCCATTAAATATCTAAAGTTCACACATCATTGTAAGCTCGACATACTGAGCCGTTCAAAAAGAAAAAAAAAAAAGAGAAGACTAATGTGCCAACAATAGCAACGCATCAAAAACAAGGTAGAAGCTCAGACCAACAACAATAGACGACAACTTAGTCCTTAGCATAAGGATCTGCGGCCTCTTCGTTCTCTTTAACCCCAATGTTCTTCACAAGCACGTATGCAACAGGGTCATCCTTGGCAATCGAGAAAACAATGTCATAGGGGCCCTAGGTCTGCGCAATCTCGGTGAAGTCAGGATAATGGTGCAGTGCCCTCCTCCTAAAATGGTTAAAATCCAGCCTCGAAGGAGGTCGCGGCAAAGTCGTCCATCACGTGTTGATACTCCTCCGAGGTCTTGTACTCGTCAATAGCCTGAGCTCCCTGTCCTCGGCCTCCTTCTTCAACCTCTCCCGCTCTACCTTCAGATCGGTGATACGCCTCTTGAGGCTACGAATGGTGTTAGACTAGTCATCAATTTTTCGCTTCAGCTCGGAAATCTCTGCCTCCATCGCAACATTCTGCTCACCTGCTACCTCGAATTCAGCCAACCGAGCTCTCAGGCCCACAAGCTTAGTGTGCTCCTTGTCATAAATCTGCCGCAGTTGCCGGAGGCGATCAACCACGGCAACTGCTGAACAAGCATTCTGCAAAAGGGACAACATCAGTACGACCAACTTCAACCAAATAGGAACCTAAGAATAGATGTGGACTTATCGAAGCAGCTTGACAAAGGAGCGAGCACTCCGGGGTACCACTCGTTGTCCCCACAACCTCCCGTTGAATGGCCATAGTCATGATTCCACGAAGAAGTTGCTCGAAAATACCCTCCGTCTCGAGCCCGTCCTCAGGACAGACAGTCCACTTCGGCATATGGAAGGTTGGGCTACTGCACCTAGGTATGTCTATCCGCGAAGAGGGCGGAACCGTGGAATGGTAGCCCTCCTCCGGGTCAACTACCACAACATCCTCGTCATTGCTCCGCTGCCTAGCCCTCTTCTACTGCCAAGACGCCCTCTCAGCGGACCTCGGCGGGTTCACCTCAGAACGAGTTTGGACTTCCCTCCCACCACCTCGGCTACACCTCAGTTGACCCGCCATCATCCTGTGCACAATCTCCTCCTCGCTCTCCATATTGACACCTGCACAAAGGATGAAGAGTCAGCCAAGACAAGCATAAGCAAAAAAAAAAAAAAGAGGGGAATCAACAAGTGAATCGAATCAGCAAAACAGACCGGCCTCCCCACGCATTAGCCCGACGCGGATCAACATTAAGAAAGAGGTGTACTGCATCACATTGACCTCCTCAATCACGCTTATGGACACTCTCTCCTCCTCAGTCAGACTATGCAACTTGGGCTGCGACACCTTAGTCCTCGGCACTTGAAGCACGATACGAAGGGGTGAGCCCCCAAGACAGCGCAAGAAGAACTCCCCCTTCCAGTGCTTCACCGAGGACGGGGCTCCGACCAGCACTTTAATGCGCTGCCTGGTCAAATAGTTATAACACTGCTAGTGGTGTTTCAACTAGAAAAAATAGCTCACCATCCCTAGGGTAAGCTCGAGATCATGGACGTAGCAGTATGACATAAGACCGATTAAAAACCTAAAAGAGTTTGGCATCAACTGCACCGGCAGCACCCGATACCAACCGAGCACCTTGACTATTCCCTCATGCAAAGGGAACCTCAGCCTAGCCTCCAAACTACTCTCGTACACATAGAACTCGCCAGGCCGAGCATTTGTGGGCCTTTCACCAGGCAGGGGACACCTTAACTCATACTCCTCGGGGATGTAGTACAAAGATTGGATCCAAGCAATATCCCTGGGAGTCAAATAGCAAGGGGTGGTACCGAATCGGCGACTAGCCCGTGCAAGAAGCTCCACCTCTACACTCGACAGCTCGGCCTCGGTGGCCCTCCCAAGCTCTATCCCCTCAAAGTCCGCGGCCTAGTAAAGGACCCCGACTCATACTCATAATAGGAAGAGCTAAATCTAGAAGAAGAGGAAGAAGAGGAAGAACGGAAGGACAAGGAAGATATCTTACCGAACTGAGAACCACGAAAATAAAGTAGACTTTGAGCACTTCACACCACCCCTTGCCGAGCTCTCTAAGCAAATCTCTCTCACAAATGGCGAAGGAGAAATGCTCTTCCCTCCCTATTTAAAGACTCACGAAGGGATGGATTGAAGCAAGATCGACAGTGGAGATCAAGTGCGGCTCTAACAAGCCTGAGAAGACCAATCGGTGCAATTTCCCACCGCATGCGTAAGGCCTCGAGAACAAAAGGGACACCTCTAACGACCCATTTCGGAGATGGTGCAGACATCGACCCAGCCAGTTCACCCTAGAAAACCGGCCCAATCAAGCCCACAGACCCCCACGGCGCGCTCAACAAGAACCTTCATAGGCCTCGGCTAACGACCAAGCAGTCCATGCTACACCCCGGCCAAGTATTTCACACTACACCTCGGCCGAGCACCCCTCTCCTCAACTTCAGAACTGGGGGAATGGTGTTCGGGTTTCAAATTCTGAAACCAATGTTCCTTAGCCAATGATCGGAGAACTCTTCAGCTACATCCCACAGTGCACAGATTCCGAATTTCAATAAGCACTGAAGAGCGCTAAGCGGACCAGATTCTCAACCAGACTTCAACTTTCAGTTCATCAGTCGAGGACTAAAACTCTCTTCCGTGCTACACTTCGGCCGAACACTTTACTCCTCAACTTCGGAACTAGGGAAGTGGTGTTCGGGTCATGGTTGAGCTGGCTCTGGGCACCACGTGGCCACCCAATCACCTCGGCCACGTTGGCACTACGCTACCATCTCCGTGGCATACATCGACTCCGCAGCCACGGTAGTGTTGTGCTACTTCTGTGGCCCCCACCTTATCCTCCCAGCCACATCGACTCCATGTCATGCGAATTAGCATGACCAAGAACAGGAGTGGATGGGGACAACTTCGCTGAGGATTGGGATTCATTCCGAAGACCTCGACGGTTAACCTCATCCCAACAACCCCGAAGCCTAATCCAATCAGGACATGAACCTTCAGCTATAAAAAGGTACTCCCCACCCGAGGTAAGGGATCCAACTTCTAGCACCCATACTGTTACTCTGCTCGGACCAGCACTATTCTCTAACTATTCGGCCCGACCAACAACTACTCTCTACTAACTTGAGCGTCGGAGTGCCTACCTGGGGATAACTCCTCAGGCCTCTAACATCTTTCTTGATTACAGATCTTGGAGCACGACTTTGTCCTTCCACCTTGGCTCCACCCTGTTGGCAAGGATTATTTGACTGTGACCTTGGTTCTTGCACTACCTAGGATCGAGCAGCATCAAACGTCCTTCAGTTCATGCCTTTAACAGAGCAATTAACTTGAGATTTATAAATGGCATGTTCAAGGTATAGAGTCTAGTGCTGGTTGAATCACAATCATGAAAGTTGAATCGTTGATGTCACCCAATGTAGCAGTTGGGGATGTGTTCAAGATATAAATATTGTCCCATACTATTTTTTGAGAAGCTTTGCGATTCTTGGAGGAGCAGTGATGTAGGACAGAGTAGGGGTCCTACTAATTTCAGATCAGGTGGTGGTCTTTGTATGGGTGGAGGGGTTTGAAGGGATTAGGAATGAAAAATAGTAGAAAAGCAACTAGAAAACTTGCTGTCCACCAAGGAATGAGAGTAAGAAATTAGAAAAGAAAAGGACTTTGGATGTTATAGTTGTTAGGAGTTGTATATATAGGTGGCAGGACATAAATGTGATTGTTTCTTTATATTACTTAAGTAGGGGCAGTTTAATCAATGTACATCACATTATAATTCTAAATAAAGATGGGCAGTGGTTAGGAGATAAGTTCTGTTTGATCTCCTCTGATTTTAGCCCTGTTTTTTTATTCCCCCTTTCTTCTTTGCCTATTCTCTTCTTGTTATTTCAACCTGCTTTGATTTCATACTTTTTTTTTCTTCTTATTTTCTCTTGTTCTAAGGTTTATTCCAGGCTGGTTACATGATATCAGAGCACCATTAATCGCCTGGATAGATTTTAGTTATTCTTCAACCTTGCACATAGGATACTCTTACTTCTACGAACAGAGGAATCACCAATTGATTCTGGACAGATTACATCAAGGAAGGAAGCTTTGAGAACCCTCTATTTGACAGTTCGAAGAGGGGCAGTTTGAAGTATGTTTTAGGTAAGTTACTTTAGCAGTTGAGTATTCTATATGTTGCTGTATTTGGATGATAGAATAAAGTGTGACAGCAGGAAATTTGTTAAGTTTATGAGGTTATCTGTTATTCAAGATTTGTTTCGTTGAGTTTTATCGATTGAGAACTGTTTCTTGTTGAAGTATGCTGCTGTTAATTGGTGTTTCCTGTGGTATAAAGATAAGTTGTGCAGGTGATAGCTTGTAGAGGCAACTTGATGTGTTTGTGAGAAAACAGTGGTGGTGTTAGGTGTTTTCAGCATTGATTTTCTTATCATGGCCTCATCTAATGGTATGAATAAATCTACTATGGTGAGGCAGCTAGATTACATGGTAGTGCAGATTACTTTACTCAAACAATTATGCATAGATAATGACTTGGCTTTGGAACGGTATGGAAACTTCCATCAGGTTAATCTCGTGTTCATAGTTACTGTCAAAGAAATATGGGATCATGTGAAGCAATTTATTCAAGCCAAGACAATGTGAAAGGGATCTACCAATTGTTCTAGGATTACTTCCTCCTTCAACAAGGTGACAAGATCATTGAAGAATATCATGTAGCTTTCAAAAGCCTGTGGAATGAACTGAATGTACATAATCTCAACTTACTGAAAGTGCAGTAGTAGCAGAGATCTGATATTGAGCCACTTTATGCTCAGGTTTTGGATAGTAGTGCTACCTTACTAAGTCTGAGATTGAAATGTTGGCTACCAAACAGCAATATTTAACAACAAATGCCAATGCTAATTAATTCCACATGCAATGACAACTATGTCAACTAATAAAGATAGAATATCACCAAAAAAATAGTTTGGTGTGGTTAAAAGTGCTAAGCCTAAAAGCTGAGCCACATGCAATGACAACTAGTTTCAGATTTGTATCAGTACCCTTTCCAAACTGAGCCTAAAAGATGAACTTTGGTTGTTGATGGGCTTGCAAATTCTGGGTTGAGAGGTTTTTTGTATGGGGATGGCCATAATTCCATCTAATTTTTGTTCTGGGTAGAGAGATTTGTGCATCACCTTACATCTTCTTATGTAGTCTCTCTTTTCTGCCATATGCCTTCTCTCTCTAAAATAAAAAAGGAATAAAACAACAAATAAAAAAGGTTGTGAAGACAGTGCCATGAGGAATCCAAAATAAGAGTTTTGCAGTACAGCCCACTGAAGCAGAGTGATTGACAGTTAGCAGGATATTTTATTTGCAGTTTCTTTAGTAGTGGTTTCTAGAAAAGAAAGAATCTCAGGGCAATGTACTAATAGATCAAATTGATGCAGTTTCCATTACAAAGATTAATAACTAGTTGTTATCTAGGTAGCTGTAATTTGAAAATATAGTGTTTAAGGATGGTTAAATTGAGTTTTCAGAATTGCAATTTGGGAAAATAGGATTCATGATTACATCGTAGAAAAAGAAAATATATTGTGGTAAAAAGAAGACAATAAGATGAATTCTGACAGTATTTTTTAAGAAATTAAGAAAAAATAATAAGGGTTAAGAAAGGGATTATCTTGCTGGAATATATAAGAAATTTACTTAGAAATAGAACATAAGGCATTGAGCCTCCGGTGTGTGTTCGGTATCAGTATTGGACCTCCAAAGTGATTGGTCTCAAAACTAAATTAGAAAGAACTAAAATGAAAAATTTTACTTTAAAGTTTATGTTCTCATGCTTGTGGATCTTGCATAAACTTGTTTCCCTGATTGAAATTCTCCTAAACATTCCCTGAGATTGTAACCATGCCATAATAAAAGATTCCATAGCTGTTTCTTGAATCTTGAACTTATTGAACTAGCCAAACTAAATCCTATAACATTGGTCGCATCAAAGTGGTAAAATATAAGCAAATCTGGATTAAATACGAATCTGATAAGATTTGAATCCGGTTCATGACCCCTAGATCCAATTTGATATTGGATCAGGTTCGAATTAACTAACTTCTAATAATCAGAACCAATTCATATGTGGCTGCAGAATCCGATCTGAGTCCAACCTAATCTTTTTTTTTTGAAACATGTTAAGTAAAGTGATTCATTATTAAAATCAACTACAGAGAACCCCTGTACAAAGAGAAATGAACAGAGAGTATACAAAAAACCATATCATCCCATTACATCCTCAATCCCCCCAATCAAAAGACAAAAGAACTAAACACTTGGGTGTTTGCCTTTAAACATCGGGTGTATTTTTGAATTAGTCAGTTACTTTCTGTACTGATCAAAGGTGTATGTTTGAATCAGTCAGGTACTTTATGTACTGATCACCAGTTGAGTGGTCAACAAAAATCTGTTTTAACCATTTTCTTTTGCTTAACATTCTTATCTTGCCATGTCTGTGGTTAGCATGATTAAGTACCCATAATTGGAAGGTGCAAAGCCACCTAATGCAAACCGAGAAACAAGGAAATGTCAAGAAGCTGGTAGATGCTTTCAATGTTGGAAAGGATAAAGGTAAATTAAAGTAGGAATTGGACAAGGGAGGAGGAGATTTCAACACTATTTGAAGATCCACTATTTTGCCCTCAGATATGTAGACGAAAAACATAGGAAGCTTGAGATTGACAGTATTATGGTTGAGTTTGGGAAGATAGGAAAGGTGAAGTTTTCAGTTATAGCTGTGTGTGTGTGTGTGTGAGAGAGAGAGAGAGAGAGAGAGAGAGAGAGATTACCTGTTGATGTCGGTGTCCTTGGATGCTGTCTGGTGGTGAGAGGTAGTCGTTTTAGTGTTGCAAATGAAAATTGAATATGAAATTCTTGTATCAACAAATCAAGCATCTTGATACATTGCAATTTGGATCCGAGTGGCCTTTATTAGAATGTGGTGGATATAATTTATTGATGTTCTACCATATTATTCTGCTTCAAGTAATATATTTTGTGCAACAGAGTATCAAAAAAGACAAATGAGTGCAATCAAAGGATTGACAGTACAAAATCTAAGGTTGTTACTGACGTAGATATTAACTTTGGTTCAAAAGAATCTGGAACAACTCCAAAAGGAGTAGTTACGTTATGAGGAGCTTAGATAAGTATTTGGTCAATATCAAGATTTTTGGTTTAGTAGTTCCATTTTATGTGTTTAGACAACCATGGTTAGAACTAACAACACTATTAATTAATTAGTTCTTTCTTTTTCTCCATATATTTCTTAGTAATGATATTAATCATGTTGGAGTGGAAGAAGGGAGGAGATTCTCCAACGAGGACTCCCAAAGAATTATACGAGTAGCTGTAGCTGTAGCTGTAGCTGTACGAGGTGAAAATCTCATGTATGGTTCCGTAGAGTAACTTATTTTGTTAATGTTTTCACTATCACCCCCAAAAAACCAAACTCTGCCTAGTATGATTAATCTTTGGATTTGAAATCATTGAAATACTATTCTTCCTCCCCATTGATTATAAATATTTATAATTTGGATTCTCCAGAAATACCTTGCTTACGTGTCTTGAAAATCCTGAAGAAATTTGAGAAAGATGAATTGAGGGCACGATGAGTTTCTACACATTAAATCATTGTTTATTTTTTATGGTACAACGTTATGATTTCGTAACGATAATCTTATATTTTAATATCTTGTCATGCCACGTGTGAAAAGCCTTCATATTTTCATTTTGCAACTTGAACCTGTATTAACTCACTTCATGGGCATAACAGATTATTTTTCCAAGTGATTTTTTTTTCAGAAAAATTTCCACATTCATGTCTCATACAAATGCCAATTATTCTATTTACAAAGATCTAAGTTTGTCATATATGTTATGATTGCAACTATAGTGTCTATATAGACATGATCTCATTTGCTATATGTTATCTATTTACTAGTAAATGTCGATGTGCGTTGCAGTTGAAATTTTAAATTATAATGACAATTATTATCATCATCATTATTATTATTGTTTGAAAATTGACTAACACTATCCTTAYTGTTTCTGACAATTGACTAACTCTACCCCTGTTATTAACATTTGTTAATGCTCTGTCACAATCTACGCACATGTGATCCCACGTGACCTATTCAATTTTTTTAAAACCCAATATTACCTTCATACCCTGACCCCCCACTCTCTCTCTTCTTAGACCTCCCCCTCCGCCTCTATCTCTCTCTGGTCTCTCTCTCCATTCTCAACCTCTTGTTTCTCTCTCCCCTCTGCCCCTTTGTTTTCGTTCGAAGAGGGTTCATCGCCGCTGCCAGAGCGAGAAGGGGGTGTCACTGGTTCGTTGCTGTGTGCAGCTGCATCTTCACCTCCACCTCTGTCTCTCTCTAGTCTCTCTCTCTCTCTCTCTCCCCTCCGCCCCTTTGTTTTTGTTCGGAGAGGGCTCATCGCTGCTGCCGGAGCGAGAAGGGGTGTCGCTGGTTCGCCTCTGTCTCTCTCTCCATTCTCAACCTCTCGTCTCTCTCTCCCCTCCGTCCCTCTGTTTTTGTTCGAAGAGGGCTCATCGCCACCGCCGAAGTAAGAAGGGGATGCCGCTGGTTCGCCACTGTGTGCAGCTGCGTCTTCACCTCCGCCTTTGTCTCTCTCAGGACGCCATTAACGAAGAACTTGAGGTGGGTCGAGTACAGGAACTTGATGCACATGTCGATGAATCTCCAATTGCAACCACATAAATCTCCATGCACTTGAGCCTCTCGTCAAATCCCGGTACAGGGTCACAAACCCTAACCTTGAACTCTTTTGGGTTGTTTACGTACCTCACCATCGAGCTCCATATGTGCTAGATCCCAACCAGTAGAAACAACGTCCCTACCAGAGCATAACCCTTGAATGATCCCATCTCTCCAACTCATCCACTTCAACCACTGATAAACTTTGATCTCTAAGCTTCTTTATTCTTCTTTCCTGCTCGTGATGGAAGATCAAAATCCCTATTTTTTGCAGCCCAATTGCCAATGTCTATTTCCTAGAATGTTAATTCAAATTTTCCTGTTACAACGGCAAGGATTTCAAGGTTTCTACTCTCTATTTAAAATCATGTGACTGAAATTTTCAAGAATCGGACTTCTACCTTAGATTTTAAACCGAACACATGAATAAAAATTCGAAATTTCTTTTGCTCTACTTTCTAGGTTTTTTTGTCATGAATACTTTGACCTCATCAATTTTTCTATTCGAACGCTAAAGAAATCATAAAAAATACAAGATATCTTTCCCCTTTTCTTTGTTTTATTTTGAAAATTTGAAGAAGAATAAAGGGTAAAATAGTTTTTTTGCCTTTCTGTTAACGGACGTTAACAACAGGGGTAGAGTTAGTCAATTGTCAGAAACAGTAAGGGTAGTGTTAGTCAATTTTCAAACAGTAAGGGTACACTTAGTCAATTAGCTAAACCATAAGGGTAATTTAAGAAATTTACCCTATTATTATTATTATTATTATTAAATTTTGTATTCTATTTCCATCATAAATAAAAATAATTTTTATTTAATATGATGAATATATAACATTAGAAATGTACCCAAATGTTTTCGACAAAATTGATATACTTTTCATTCTTTTTTGTATTCTATCTTTTTTAAATATTTATTATTCAATTATGACATCACCATAGGTTTATTTGAAAAGTTTGATCATTCCCACCATCTAGATAGGAAAATAGCCTTTATTTCATATCAATTTTAAATTATATATTTCATCTGCATTATATAAATAATTTTTGTTTATCATACTTATTTTTTATTTGGTATAACTAATATATAATATTAGATATGTGTCCATTTATTTTTTGATTCCTTATGCTTTTTTATTTTTTAAAAAATTATTATTTTACTATAACATCATTGGTTAATCCATTTGACCCAAACCACTAATCCACCACCCAAACCATTTATTATCGTATTTCCATCATTGATAAAATTATGTATAATACTTATTTTTGTTCAATATAGTGAATGTATAATATTATATATGGACCCAATATTTTATTTTTTTTATAAATATATAACATCAAATATGTGCCAAAATTGTTCTCTAATTTTTTCTTTATTTTTTTGTAATTCCATTTTCATCGTTAATAAAAATATTTCTTACATTTCATACTTAATTTTATTTAGTATAGTTAGAGATATGCTCAATTCCTTTTCTTAGTATTTTTATATATTATTTATTTTGATTTTTATTATTTAATTATGGAATTATTGGTTAACCCATTTGACCCAAATGGTTAAATTTCTTACCCACCACCGGGAAGGAGGAAAATGATTTTATTTTCAAATTATTTTTCAAAATATTTATTTGTATACTTTTAAAATCAATGTTGTGGATTTAATTAATAGAATTTAATGATGAGAAAAATATATCTTAAATATAAGATTTAATGAGAGAATATACTTTAGATATGAGACTTAATGAGAGAGAATAAGAAAATAATTTTCTTTCCAATTGGTTTTAAATTTTGTATTCAATTTCCATCATTAAAAAAAGTACTTCTTATTTATCATACTTATTCTTGTCTAATAAGATGAGCATATGATATTAAAGATGTTCCCAAAATTTTCTTTAATTTCCATATGTTTGCATTTTATCAAGTTTTAATTTTTTATTATTTAATTGTGGCAACAATGCAACATGAGTTGGCCTATTTGACCCAAAATTGTTTAATTTTTTATGTTATTAGAGTTACTTATGTATGTATTTAATTAGTGGAATCTAGTAATTAAAAGAAACAAAAATGCCTTAAATGTATGGTTCAATGAGGGTGAATGAGAATTAATACCTTAAATGGAATTTAATGAAAGGGAATTGAATGCAATGAATAAAATAGTATTCAAATTACATTTTCCGCCCTCCTAATAGATAGCGACCCTAATTAAAAAAAGGGATATTTTAGTCTAAAAAATTCCAAAAATCTTAGACCCTATTCGTACTTTTTATAATAGTATAGATATAGATTTACATTGAGTGAAATGTTCAAGTGATATAGTAAGAAAATCAATTTAATTTTAAGAGTGGCTACTTGGTTCAAAAACAAAAATGCCAAAGGTTAGGTATTTATGCAGTCCATCCATCCCAAGACCCCAGATAGTTAAGACCATCATTTGGTAATGGCCCTTATATGTCTCATAATATATGAAGTAAACATCAGAAAGAACACAACATAATTAGGTCTAATGGACATCTTCTCAAGATGCCCCACCTATTCCTGCCACATGGAGAGAATAGAAATTGTGTGCCCTTTCTAGACTAATTGCTCATTTGGTAATGGGTCATTGCATTGGTATTGTGCCCAAAATCCTTGTCCAAATCATATCCAAATTGAATCTCATCATAGTGATATTAACCATCTTAATTTATCAAAGTTTAAACTCACAAGTTGCTTAGGCCCTAGAGAGAAGGGATTTAATTGGCATATGGGGACGATTTTGGTTAGAACTTACCCCACAAGTGGTTGGTTTTATGGAGAGGTAGAGTTTTGTTGTACAGTTAACATGCTGCCATGTTAGAGATTCTCTGGTCATTCAAACTCCTTTGAAACAAGTCAGCTAGCAAATTTGTTCAAATAAATAAATTGTATAAGATGTTAAAGTGACATGCAATCTTTTTGTCTCGTTGTACCACTTACATGCATTTKTTTATCATGTAGGAGTGAGTTTTTGATGTATGCTTCAGTCACAAAAATGATCCCACATTTGCATGATCGGGTCAAAATTTCTGGTTGCATCCTTTCCTTTTAATAGCTAGTTGTGATGCCTTTTAAATTTAATTTGCACAAATGGAGTGTTATACAAACAATTCCCATTGTTGTTTTGAGCTATTCTAGGTTGTGTTTGGTGCCATTGTCATTTCTACTTGCAATATTTTAGGTTGGCCAATACAAATTTTAAGTAAATATATATTTTTTTCTATCACAAATGCTTTGAGTTTTTAATACAACATTTGGTACCATTGTTGTTTCTTCAAGAAATGTCAAATTTGGTGTTGCTACCATAAATGTGAATATCCAATTCAATGCCTATATTTTTTTAGGCAAAGTGGTTATTTGGTGTGATGTGACGAGGCAATTTCTTAAAAATTTGTATTGACCAACCTAAAACCTTACAAGTAGAAGTGGCAATGATATCAAATGTAACCCTAATTTTCAATGGAACGTTTCTACTTCCATTCTAGCAGTTGAGTTCTTCTTAAAATCAGTTGAAGATATTGTGGATAGGGATAAGGAGATGGTTGAGAAGTTTGGATTTGAACAAACAAACACATCCCCCTTGGATTTGAACAATAGGGTTTGGAAACTAATTAATGCTTGAGAAAGAACCAGCTATTTATCAATTGGGATGATACTTACCATACTACAAATAGAGTCATATTTAAGAGTATTTGGAGTTTCAAATCAAATGTTGAAAATTGCAATTTGGAGGGTTCGTGTATGATCCATTGATTGCTTTCCATCATTCCATGAGACAACAACCTTAGCTTCAAGATCCTCCCTTAAATGTGATCTGAGTGAATCGACATCCCCTAATACTATGAAGTACATATTGATAAAAAGCACAAGACATTTATCAGTGAAGTAATTTGCTCAAACCCATGTGCGAAGCGTTATAACTAGGTGTTTCAAGGCCACATTTTCAACTCGATTATTATCATATTCATTGATACTGAAACTTGTTTCATGGGGCCATCCATGATCAACATCTATGATCATTATATTCCTTTGGTGTTTGATCAATGTATTGCCTCACATTTTCAGGGGAGCTTGAAATGACAATTTGTCCAAGAAATTACATTTTATTGGGGCATTACGATGAACAATTCAGTTGCTTAATTTACTCTCCATCCAAATAACCGCCCAAAATCATTATATTCCAATAAAATAGATTCTGTTTGAGTTATGAGTTGAATTTAGAGTCAAAACTTCACAAACCAGACCATTAGGGGTGTATTTGAGATGAAAAGAGCTGAATATATGGTTATTCATGTTCAGCTTGGCAGAAAAACATCAAGTTTTTGGGTTAGAACTTAATTTGAGCTAGAGATATAAGCTCCAATTCAGCTTGAATCAAAAGCTCACATGCTCTCTTAGCTTAGCTTGAACATATAATAAATATATTTATATATAATGCATATATATACATACATACATAAACATATATATATATATATATATATATATGTTTATGTATGTATATATATATATACATATATAAGCTCGCACGGATTGGTTGGGGGCAATGAGGTAAATTCACTTTACAGGTTTTGAATGTTTGCCGAGGACCTTGAGGCCTCGGAAGAGGTGAGCTGAAGTCGAGGACCATAGGCCGAGGTGAGGTATTCCTTTCGAGGACCGTGGTAGCCGAGGACTGTAGGCCGAGGCGAGGTCCCTGGTGACCAGAGGTACTACAAGACCGGGAATGTCAAAGGCCTCGAGCGGGGGTACCCGAGGCAAAGGCTCCGACGCTCAAGTTAGTACGAGGTGTAAAGTAGGAGAGGGTGCAGGTGAGGTCTTGGCGATAGTCCTCGAATGCATCAGATCTCCCAGAGTAAATGCTAAGGAAGCAAGGTAGGTGTAGGGAGTAAATGAGTAAGCTATGTTAGAATTTTCTATTCCAGATCCCCTTTAAGGGGGAATTACCTCTTATTTATACTTGAGCGTGCTGGAGGTAGGTGAAGATGAACACCCTGGATGAGAGTCGTACGAGATCAGGCGGCAGGCCCTGGTGGGTATGTTTGACCGTCATGTGGTTGGCTCCGTACAAAGGCAGCAGGGCTCCCTCCTGCTGTGGCTGACGCTGTCAGGCATTAGTGGGTTGGGCCACACAACCCGCGATGGGCTGGGCCACCCAACTCGCAATGGGCTAGGCCAAGATAACCCATTTCATTTGCCCCCCACTCCCAAGACCGAGGCGAGGCCTTGGCTTCGACTGGCAATGAGGGTAGCAGTCGAGGTAAGGCATCAGCTTCGGTCATTGGAGTAGTGGTCGTTATGCCTTTGGATTCGTCAACCGAGGGGTGTTTTGTAGTGGCGTCGTTTTTCTATGTGTGTCATCCCTCTTCGGTTTGAAAACATGTGTGATGTGGATGCCTCGGTTTGGTGGAGGTGTCCCGTGTCATGCATAGGCAGGTCACGTTAGAGGGCTATCGTGCGGGGGACGGTTATTCCAATAGTCGTGCGTTTGCTGGGTTGGGCGGTCTGCCCAGTGGTTTGCGATGGGTGGGCCCTGGAGTTCGCTCAGCGGGCTGCAGTGAGCAATCTTCGCAGTCCACCTGACATCATTTTGCCTTCCGAGGGCACGCGCTAAGAGGTGCAGTGGAACTGGTTCGTAGAAGCGGAGGGCTCCCACATCCATTGTATTCGCGTCAATCTGAACTGATGCTTTGGGTGCCAATCTGAACCGTTGCCCCAGCCGTCGGATTTGGAGAGATCCAGGCCGTCCATTTCCTTTTAAATAGGGGCACTGATGGTGACTTTCTCCTTCATTTGAACTTAGAAACCCTTGGTCTCGAGTGAACGCAGCTCCCCAACTCTCAATTCTCTAGGACTTTCCTATTTCTTCCTCTCGGGAGGGAGCTCTCTTGCAACCCCCTTTCCCATGTCTTCCTTGGGTTCCTTAGGCATAGCGCCCTTTCGCCGGGATGTGGTCATCTTCAGGGAAAGGTTAACGTCAGGGGGTGCCGAGGGCAGTCACCGGGGGAATGACTCTCCCCATGAAAATGCCGCCTCAGCGTCATAGAGGGAGCTCGAGGGATCTCCTCTCTTCGAGGATAATGTTGTGGAAGTCACCGCCAAACCAGTGGGAGGGAGTGCTACCCAAAGGGTGGCTGACGCTGGTGTCCCGCGTTCGTAGTTTGACAGCTCCTTGGACGTGTGCCAGGTCAAATCCCTGGCGAGGAGGTTCCACATACCTCAGTCTTATGACCTGAGGGTCCCCAATGTGGGCGATCGGCCGTGGACCCCCGAGGAGGGGGAAATTTGTGTCTACCAGCATTTTTTGGAGTTCGGCCTTATGTTTCCCCCTCCCTTCCTTAATCTCCGAGTTGCTGGAGTGGTACGACATCACTATCAGCCAGCTGGTACCCAATGCCCTCAGGACCATCGTGGCGATGATGGTGTGGGCTCGACTCAGGGGCATGGAGTAGACATTAAGGCTGTTACGTGCCATGATTGCGCCAAGGAAGCACGCTTCTGAGGCCAACATGCATTACTTCCACTCGAGAAGGGGGAAACCTGTGCATAGCCCCTTGTCCGTCCACGGGTGGAAGGATAAGTTCCTCTACGTCTCCTACCCTGAGGGCTGGCGGTTCAAGTCCGACTGGGGGGAGGCCTGTGTCATCTTCGAGAGATGTCCCCCACCGCTCGGAGATGAAGAGACTGCAACTGTAGCTCACCTTCTTGTGATGGGGACATTCTAGGCAAAGTCGTTGGTGGAGGAGGAGGTCCCCCTAGTCTTCGTTGGGATTAGCCCAGCCCCCTTCGGTAAGAGAGGTTCTGTGGTTAGTGCGTCTTCCGCGTTCTTTTATTTTTCACTTTAATGTACTAACTATTTTCCTTTGCTATTCCGTAGAAATTCCAATGGATTCCAAGCAGCGTTTGTTGGAGAAGGCCCGGGCGACGTAGGCCAGGAAGAAAGCCAGAGGGTAAACGCTGATGAGGCCCAACGATGAAGTTGCCCCCTGCCCTGGCGAAGGGGGGAGATCCGCAAGTCACTGCCAAGGGGAAGCAGACGGTGATAGCTCCGAAGAAGCTGACAGAGGTGTCGAAGAAGCCCACGGACGGGCCTGAGGCAGGTAGGAAGAGGGCCGTTGTGGACACGCCGT
>NW_010729084.1:9229412-9239540 GCF_000365185.1 Nelumbo nucifera
ATTTAGTACATAATATATATGGGAAACATATGTAATATGCATGAAAAACATATATATGTACTAAATCCATATATCTCTATCTATCTATCTATCCACATATATATAAATATATATATATATATATATATTGATCGGTTTGATTTTTTGATTTGTCGGATTTTGGTGAGCGCCACTAGCTGTGTTAAATGAACTACTTCAAAGTTCCTCAATTAGCTCAATGTAAGTGTTTTGGGGCATTTCAGGTTCTTTCACCAAACACAACTGCATGGCTTTTTTTGTGGAATTTACCTTGCAACACAAGAAGCCACTGCGTGAAAGCCTTCTCAATTGGGCACTTCGTTCAAAGGGCATCCTAGTTGGGCCCATTAGAAAGCAAGAAGTCACTGTGCTTTGGCCCACCCAAACAAACACAATATTCCTTAGGATCCAATACCCTCAGTGCATATGATATCAATATGGGATACTTCTTAGTTTTTTATGTTACTCTTTATTTCTCATTTTACTCCTTTTTTATTTATTTTTTATTTTTTTTTATTTATAATTATTAAAGGGATAGTTGTTAAAGCCCTAATATTTTACCCCCAAAGCTTTTTTTTTATAGGTGCATCCATGTGTTTCAGGGTCCACCAATCATATTGTTATTTTTAGGAATGGCATCAGGTAGGGTACCCGTGCAAATTGCCCTACCCATTCCTGAACCCGCCTATGTACCCTTGATCCCAAACCCGTCTAACTTTTCCTCTCAATTTCCCAAACCCATCCTAACCCATCCCACCTGATTATCACATGATCAAGTTAAACTTTTCTTCAAGTTCAATATCAAGTATATAAAATAAAAGTTCTTCAGAGTTTATTATCAACAAACAACATTCAACAAGAACCAACATTACATAAAACCCTTCCATATAAAAGAACAAAGCAAAATAGTATAAGTCAAAAAATAAATAAAACTAAGTGACGTAAGAGAATGGGCAAACAAATAAGTTTATAATTTCAAAGAACCAAAAATCCAAAAAAAAAAAAGAAAAAACCCAAAGTTACCCGTTAAGCCGTCAATAGGTCTTGAGCTCTTGGTCTTTAACTGTTAAATCTTAAGGGTAAATGGGTAAACAAATAAACATGAAGGTTGAAGGATTGGAACTTGATTTAAAAAAAAAAGGAAATTCTTAGAGTCCTAATTCCTAAAACCATTATGTATTTAAAGGCTATGTTGGTGATTTGGTCTATCTATATTTAATATAATATATTTTTTACCAACACCTTTTGATACATCCATACTAATAATACATACAAACATATATTGTGTGTGTGTTATGGTATAATCTATTAAAAGTTATGTAATATATATGAGACTTATGTCTTACAAGATAACTTTATCAAATCCTTCTAAATTCTAGAAATGTTCACATCAAAAACTGAAACAACAAACAAAACCAAGGAAATCAAATTGAAAAAGTCCTCTTAGTTTCAATTAACTTATAAAAATCGATTATTAATTGAAACAATTGGTACATATATATTTTTAATATATATCAATATCATATGTTTATATATTCATCTATAATATATATAATAAATATAAAAAACCAAAGAAGAAAATCAATCAAAAGATGAACCAATCAATTAGTTAACCAATTAGTTCTATTTGGTTTTGGTTCTAAATATTGTAAAACCCGAAGGACCAGTTAGGTTTCAACAATTTGCCCATAATTTGGTTAAGCAAACTATGAACACTCCTACCAGATTCTAAAGCTCTTGTTTTCTTTCTTTCTTTCTTTCTTTCTTTTTTTTTTAATTTTGATTAGGGGTTTGGGGATGAGAAGCCTATGCTCGTCTCCCTATACCCATAAGGTCATAACCTCCAATCTTGTCCCTTGTGAGAGTTGAATTTGGTCCAAAGCACTTAAGAGTTAAGATTATCATTTCAATTTGAGTTTGATTTTCAATTTTGGCAAATAGATATCATTTGCAATCTTAATCACAACAATAAAATTTTAAAAATAACTATAAATATTTAAAAATCATTAACAAGTATATCGCCTAAAAATAATGCTTGGGTTGGACTTGAATTTGGTCAATATAAATTTTTGCAATCTTAAATCTTAATTATATTAATTTAAAATCCACTTACTTAAACCTAGCCAGATGCCCCAAACTTGCAAATTAACCATTATAGGAATGTCATAGGCAATAGGGCTCCTCTAGCTTCTACTTAATTAATTTCTCTTAATTAAAACTGGGCATCGGGTATTTTATTTCACCCATGTCAAATAAAACTGGGTATTAGGTATCGAATACCCTAAAATTAAAACCCAAACCGGTCCAAACCCTATATGGTTTTGATAAATGGGTCTTATTAGGATCAGATACACGAAAATTCCCATGAAATTGCCATCCTAGTTATTTTGATCTTTGATTCCATTGGAGTTGGGAGCTGTTTGGAGTTGACATTCTTTGTACCAACCAACAACAATCTGCCGCACCATTTAAAAAAAGGGAAAATTATAGTAAGAGCCGACTGTATATTTAAATTTACATTGCAGGTTGGTTTAGAAACCAACAAAACTCTGAGCACCGGTTGTACATTTCAAATTATAAAAATCCCCGCCATGTCATCGGAGACTTATGTGGCCATGTTGGACACTATATATATATATATACCAAAATCAAAATATCTATCTCTCGATCCCTTTGTCTTTCAATCTCCTGCTCCCTTTGTCTTTCCCACTCCCTCTACCTCTCAATCTCCCGTTCCCTTTGTCTCTCCCACTCCCTCTCCCTCTCAATCTCCCTCCCTCTCACAGTCATCTCTCAACCTCCCACTCCCTTTATCTCTCCCACTCTCTCAGCTTTGGTCTACAACCAAATCAAAATCTCTCTCTCTCTCTCTCTCTCTCTCACTCTCTCTCTCTCACTTTCTCTCTCAGTATATCTCTCATTCTCCCTTGGTCTTTCTCCTGCTCCCTCCCTCATTTTTTTTTTATTTTTCATATAAACTTATATGGTATTAATTAGACCATACAAGTTATAAGTTAGTCAAGGGACCAACAACTTGTATAATCAAGTTATAAGTTTCTATCAAATTGGTGTAAATTTTGTAGCCAAGATTTTCTTGTGAATTTTTATCAAATTAGGTTGAGCAAGTTAGAACCATACCAAGTTGGTCTTATGTTCTTTAATACGATCTGGTTAATACCGTATAAGTGTGTAAGAAAAATAATAAAAGAAGAATGAGAGAGGGAGAGGGAAAGAAACTGTGAGAGAATGACAGAGATTGAGGGAGAATGAGAGATCGACCAAGAGAGAGAATGAGGGAGAAGGAAAGATTAAATGAGAAACAGAATGAGAGAGATTGAGGGAGAACAATAGATTGACTGAGAGGGAGAGAATGAGAGAGATTGACTGAGAGAATGTAAAACCCTTTTCTCTAATCACATAGTCATTGAGCAGGGAGAGACACCTGTGAGAGTGAGAGAGTGGGAAGAAGATTGAAAGACGGAGAGAGTGGGAGAAAAAGTGAAAACCCTTTTTTTTTCAAATAATCCATGTTGTGTCCAACATGGATTAAGAATCCCATAAGTCTCCGTTGACATTGTGGGGGCTTTTATAATTTGAAATGTATAACCCACTATCAGAATTTTATTGATTTTTGAACCAACTTGCAATTTCATTTTAAATGTTGAACTGGCTTTGGCTATAATTTTGTCAAATTAAAAAGGGAGAATGACGGTTCAACCCAGGATCAGAAGTTTTAGGCCCAAAGTACAATCGGAGTAAGTACCAATTTGGAATTAATGCCAATTCACAGACAGGCATTAGTGTATAGAATGGGGGTTTTTGATATTTTGAATGTTTATAGATATGCAGTGGAATTCAGAAATGTGCATTAGTCCTGTTTAATTTTGAAATATGGGAACAACAGGTTGGTGCGTAGATTGCTATTGGTCCGCTACAGAAATTATGGAGGATGTAAACAGTAAACTCATTACAGGGTAATGGACTAATGGGCACGGTCCCAGGGAAAGTTTGCTAATGTTGAGGGTATTTTAGTCTTTGAGATAAAATTGCCTTAAAATTCAAATCCGCTAATTTCAAACTAGCCGTTACGATACGCTCTCGTCCACTCAGCTGTCAGCTCTTCTTCTTCCTTTACGCCTTCAATCAAGATTTCTACTTGAGAATCAAAAACAAACTTGTGCTCTTGATCACATCACTGCTGTACCAATAATTTCGAAACTTCATATCTGGTTCTCTCTGCAAACCCTAGAAAATGTTTACAGAAGGTCTGGACGAAAGCGCTATTAACTGGATCAATCAGGTATTCTTGACCACATTCTTCTTAATGGTAGCTTGATTTCCTTTTCCTGCAATTAAACTTACGGTGTTTCGATCTGTTTATTCTCTTTCATTTGGTTTGGTTCTTTATGGCTTGCGTAATAGTACATTTGTTACACAAGTGTTTTCACCAAAAAGAAGAAGAAGAATATAATTCTTTAGAACTCCAATTTTTCTTGATTTTTTCTTCATTTGGTAGGAAGCCGTTCATTAGAGCAATATTGATACATTTGTAAGGAAAACCCTAGTTTCTTACTTTTGATGCATTTTGGAAGAAAGTAATTTCTTACTTTTGTTGCATTTGGGAGGGAACCTTGTTCTTTAGAATTCCGGTTTTTTATTAACATTTGAAGCCCAATTCTTTATAACTTTAATTTCTTAAATTTGATGCATTTGAATGCTGCTGTACTTGTTTATTAAGGAAGAAAATCCTTTTCTATATCCTTAAATATCAGTACATCTCTCCAATTTGGTATCTGCATTCTTTTGATGTCTTTTAATACTTCTAATTGATTATTTTTTTTCTTTACTATTTGGTTTTTAGATTTACTCATATCGGCATCTGTTTGGTTGTTTCTTACTTCCTTTTCGTTTATACTTTCCCTGAATCATGCAGGGATCAGAAGCAGACCAGCGAGTTCGATCACCCTTGGCAGAAAAGATTACTGTCGACTCTGTTCTACAGTCTCCATTGTACAATAACAAGAATTATTTCTCTCCCCAGATTTTGCCTCCACTGAAATTCTATTCTGGCTTGTTGGGACCTCATAGTACGGTGTCTCTTGGTCTGGATGATGACGATGAGAGTGTGGCATCAGTCCCTGATGACTTGGACGGAAACAGTTATGATGGATTTGAAGTGGAAGATTTGGGATCTAGTGACACCGATTTGGTGGATAAGCCAAGTGTACAGTGCTATGATGAAGAGCAGTCCAATGCAAATTCAAGTAATAATTTGAATTGGGAACCTACTAAACTAACGGAGAAACGACATGTGACTTCTATGACCAGGGGGCCTTCAAAGGAGAATCTCAGGATTGATGTTCCACAGGGCATCAAGGAATGTGCCCGGCGGCGATATTCAACTCCTGGTGGTAGAAATCTGCCTAGGGAACAGCTCAGTACCTACAATGCACATGTAGGATAAATGATTTGTCCTTGTATAAATCTAATATTGCGAACAAAATTCTAGTTTCTATAATTTGTTTTTGATGTGGATTGCAGGGTCCTCTTATGGATGAAGTCAAGCCCAAAACCTTAGCAGACTTGGGAACTCCCAGTGCACCTCCCATTATGGAAATTGAAAGGAGAGAAAGTAATTTTGAAGTAAAGAGTGAACAAACTAGCAGTGACATGGAAGTTGAACAAATTAGCAGTGACATGCATGCACCAAGTGAAACTGGGGCCTGCAATGAAAGTAAAGAAGTGTTAGCAGATCCCAGAGGACAATCTCAAAGAAGCAGTGCACCTTGTCCTGGGTATTATTCTTCTGTCCCCCCTCCCCCCCCCCTCCCCCATCTTAGTTGTTTTCTCCACCTTTGCTCATGTAATATCTATGAAATTTCTAACCATCCTTAGTTTGGATGCAGAACCATTTCAAGAGAGACAGAGAAACAGATCCCTTATTACAGTGCAAGGTACAGTTATTGCCTTGGTTACTGATATCCCTTCTATTGTGGCCGTATCTCTTCTCCTTTTAATTGATATTTTTTCTCTACATTAAAGGTTTGACTGTTGTACCTGTGAGGATATGAGTTTTGAGACCAATACATAGTAAACCTTATGCATGACATACCTCTGTGTCAAATTTACCCTGCAATTAATTGGCACTTGTTCAATACTTAGGAATTTCCCATAAAAGTATTGCATAGCTATCCTAAGATACACTGAGAATGAAAAACAACAAAAAATTTGGAACTCTTAGGAAATATTGGTTTATCAATCAGAAAGAAAGACCAATATATGGGAACTACTGAGATCAATCTCCCAATTAATATTGGATCTTGGTAATTTGGCCATCACTACGCTGAGTGGTACCTCCTGACCAAATGTCTGGATAAAATGTATAGATTATGATCTAGCATGAGGATCTTGGTAATTTGGCCATAACTTTTTTCCTTTGATGGACTACATGTTATTCACGGTATTGGTCAAAATTCTTGGCAAGCACTTTACTCTTTCTGATGTGTGAATCCTCTTTTGGTGGATTGTTTTATCACTATAGCGGTCAAAATGCTTGGCAAACGATGATAGCTTATGATGCATGCATTCGCTTATGCCTACACGCATGGGCACGAGGATGCATGGAGGCACCTGAATTTCTACGAGATGAGTGTGTTGTTCTCAGAAGTGCCTTTGGGTATGATGTTTTTCTTCCTTCAATTTCTATCCCCTTTCTCAAAGGGAGTATTTTTCTCTTATTTAGTATTTATTATTACACGAATGGAATTGAAATCTCCCATTTTCTCTGCATGTAGATTACACAAATTTTTGTTGCAACCTCGAGGTATGTATCGAAGGGAAGGCACACTTACTGAGAGCGCAGAAGAAACATGCATTGTAAAAACAAACAAGGCAGCTGGAAAGATTAAGGTGGAAGGTAATGTGTATCATTGTTATAAATGAACATATATTTTTCTTATGGATAGGTCCTAATAGATTTGTTTTGTAAGTTTGAACAGGAATTCTTGATTTTTCATGCCCTACTTTTTATTTTACTTTCTTTTCCTTTCTGGTCAATTATTTTTCTCTGTGTTGGCCTATGATGAAATCCTTGATAAATGGAATTAATCAGCCTTGTTATTACTGCATGTTTACACGATGCCCCTTATTTTTAATTTGAAGTTTGCACTATACAAGGTTACGAATTTCTGATTTTCCATGGATCAAATATTATCCTGGTATTCTATATTTTGGAAATTAACTGAATAGAAAATGAATAGATGATAATTTTAATAAGGATTGGATCTTGTTCTTAACCAGCTCTAAAATATGAGGACAAAATTAAATATTTATTGAAGTTTAGCAACAACCATATTTTTAACTTAATGTTGCCTGATTGGTGGGTAAAAATGGCAGTGAGAAAGATTCGTATAATACCCCGGCGAAAACTCAAAGCTACATACTCATTGCGAGGTGCTGACTACATGCAAGCAGGGGCAGAATATATTCGACATGTTTCTTCATTGGTGAAAACTGGGATCAGTTCTCTAAAACTATCTACATTGTCAGTGACTTCAGAAGGTTTGGGGCCCCTCACATCTTAAAAATAAAACTTGAAGCTTGTCTAGGATGATCATTTAGATGTGCAAATTCCTTTTTCTGCTAAGTATATTTGCAATTGTTTATATCTGTAATACGAATATTAGAGATGGTGAAAATAATCTTTAAATGAAATCAATATACATAGTACACATCCTAGGACTGAGATCCCCACATTACTATAACTTCCACGCAACAGATTGAGGTCAAAAATCGAGTTAAGTGCCCTTTTCAGATCATCATATAGATTGACTTTTCTGGATTGCCCAAAGTGGTAAGTGTAATGTTTAATTTGATTGAATTTTGATCTAATAAATGTCCTAGACAATAGGCCTCATTGAATTGGCATGTCTCAGACTCCAGAACTTTTAACATGGAATCTGATGTTTACTTAAGAACAATAAATATTACATGACATTCAGGTTCAATGCTTAGCCACGATATCTTCTGATAGCTTTTCATTTTTTTTTTTTTTGCAGAATCACTATCTTGCTTAGTCCAACTGAAAAGTTCTACAGAAGAGATGCAGGGTGAACCAGGTTCTGCTATTTGTCTGCAACCAGGAACTTATCATGTCTTGTAAGCTGCTGCTCTTTCAAGATTTAATATTTTCTTGTCTTTTTATTTCTTTTTCCCTTTTCTTGTTTCATTTTTTGAATGGGAGAGACTGTTGAAGCTTATAGACAACCATGAACCTTGAATAACTTCATTAATGGTGTCAAACCTGCATGCATAAGAGACTGGATCTGCTCCCATCAAAAAACAATTCCAACATGATCTGTGCCTGCATATCTCAAACATGGTGGGTATCAGTCTCATGGTGAGATATGCAGACAGAGATCCTGTTGGAGGCATTTTGGAACAGTTTTTGTTAGGAGCAGATCCCAACTCCACACATGGGTGGTACATTTGCAGGAACAAACTGGAATATCCAATATATCAAGGAATTGCAATAAAAGATCTTTCACGTATCAAGGACTTTCAATGCAGTTATAACAATGTAGAAGTTATTAAAGATCATCAATCAGATGGATGTTGGGTTTATTTCATGCTGGAGGTGGGCAAAACTATAGGTCCCACTTGCTATATGAATGCCTTATGTTAGCTATGATGCTTGGGATTTCCTCTTCGTGGCCTGTGTGATAAGAATATTGATAACCCCCTCAAATTAAAAAAGTTATAGCATTTGAAGAATTCAATTATCTTTAGAGTTGTTCTATAAAAAATAGTGCTGCTGGATAAATAATTCTGAAATGCATTTATGATTCAGCTTTCCACAGAGCCAAGGGGATGCTCTTTTATTAGAGGTCCAAAATACAAATAAGGTCACCCATGGCCGAGCTACAATTCAAATTTCATCATTGACCGATGATCCTGTATGCATCCTTTCTTTCTTTTCTATTGATATTTATTAAGAAATTATTATTCTTTTGATACTTCATGTTTAATAGATTCTTCTCTGATTTTTGCAGAATGATAGAGTCCGGTGGTGGCCAATTTATCATGATGATCATGAATGTGTTGGGAAGGTTCAGCTCTTCATTGGCAGTACAGTTACTCGTGATGATCCTAACCCTATAAAGGTTTGGTTCTTCCTTTTCTCTTAGAGTACAAGTAAATTAAATTGTTAAACTAGATCCAACAAGAGCTAAGATAATTAAGAACCGTTCTTTTGTAAAAACTCAAATTTCCTAGCGTCAAGTTGAGTTTATGTTGTTCAATTTGTGACCTGTCTTGACATTTTACATTCTAAAAAATATCTTTTTTGTTGTACAAAAAGCCAGATTGTCCATGGCAGGTTGACTGACCTAAAGCATAAAATTTCTAGTCCAACCAGACAGGAACATAGTTTCTTCCTTCAAATTGGGTTAACAATTGGTGTTAACCCAATTGTTATCATCTCCAAAGAACATATTAACTAGAATTGCTATATCATCATCATCATCTAAGCCTTATCACAACTATATGGGGTTGGCTACATGAATCCTATTTTTCCATTCTGTCCTATTTAGTGCCATATCCATTGTTAAATATAAGCGCTTAAATCATCTCTTACTACTTCCACCCATGTCATTTTTGGTCTGCCTCTAGCCCTTCTAGTCCCTTGTCACAACAGATTACTACTTTTTTGCATATGACCAGACCATCAAGAAACATATTTACCACAAATACAGAAATTRGATTTTACTTGTTGATATTCAGTGAGGGACCTCTAGCCAGTTTTGCATGGACTCTCTTAAATGGATGAAGTGTCCATGTCAAACACTCTTCAGACTCTTGAAACTCAAAGGATTCTTGAGGGACACTTCTATATGACAACTTTCTTTCTCTTGTTTTTCATTTCATATAAATGAACAGTTTATGTRCACATTAAATGCCATTTTCCTACAAAATGTTAAGGCTGCATTTGGTAAGAGTGCAAGTGCAGAGCCGAGGCAAATTTGTACTCCAGTTGATTTTTGCGGTTGTTTGGTAAGAATACATCTTTGTACTGAAATGAAAGTAAATTTGTTTTTTTAACATTTTTGTATT
>NW_010729084.1:9239775-9252768 GCF_000365185.1 Nelumbo nucifera
AACATTTTTGTATTGAAACTGGGAGCAAAGTTTGCTTCCAAAAAATTGAAGTGAACTTTTACTCTCAAAGTTGGTCAATGTTAAAATGGTGGATTCCAGTCTTGACAATTTGTGTTTGTACCCGTCAAAATCAAACAAAATATTGCAAACCAAAACAAGTTTGCATTCTCACTTTCTGACCAAATTTTCGTTTACATCGATATACATGTGCTTTTAGCACTCTTGCCAAATACAGAATAACAAAGACATTCTTTTTCTATTGGTTTATAATGTTAAAATTCAAAAAAATATGGAGTATTTTTAATAGTCAGTACTTGCTTCTAGACATGTTCATAAAAGTCCTTATTTTTTCGGCTTGCTGAGTCAGACTTCCAGGCACATTGAATTCTGATTCTGGTGATATGTCCACAAAAATAGTGCTTCTAGCAGGTATTTTGTGCTCCACTTAAACTTGACATAGATGTATAGAATCATGTCAAAGTGCACTTGGGAGATATTACAGGCTAAGTTTCTTTCTCTTGATATGTATTAAGTTTTAATACATGTATATCCTAGTTTTATCTTCCGCTTCATGTCAAGATTCCATATACCAATCATATTTCTCCATGTTTATACATTACAGGGTGGACATGTTGTGGAAACTCTTGCTTATGATTTGGTGCTTGAAGCTGCTTTGCGAGCTCAGCATTTTCATCCCCGAAACTTGAGGTTAGATGGACCTTGGAAGTGGCTGATAACTGAATTTTCCAACTACTATGAAGTTTCAGATTCATATACTAAGCTAAGGTATTTTTATATGCAAATCTGTCAAATTAATCCTTCCACATATAACTTGAAGTCATTGTACCAAACTACAAATTCTCATATTGTTTTTAATTTCATTGTAGGTACCTTTCATATGTCATGAATGTGGCAACACCTACAAAAGATTGCTTGGAGATTGTCTATGAATTACTTCTTCCTGTGGTAAAGGCCAAAAGTGAGAGAAGTCTAACTCAGCAAGAGGTCAGCCTTTCTATTGCCCAACTTTTTTATTTACACACAATATTTGTGTATACATTTAATCATCTGTAAACATGAAACAGAAAATATAGATTTCTAAAGAGTCGCCAAGAAAATAGATCATTTCCTTGGATGTGATCTGTGACAAGTATATTTCTTGAATATGTGGAGGATATCTTCCGTATCAAGTATATTTCTTGAAAATCAGCAGAAACTCAGTCAAGTGATAACTCAGTTTAACCCAATCTTTTTTGATGTATTGATTGGTCCAAAATCTCCTTTGTTATTTTCTTACACAAAGTGGCCATTCTCAGACTCGAATCAATGTTCTCAGGCCTGTCAGCTGAAGATTTTACCATTGTACAAAGTAATGGCTCTTATTCTTAACAACAATTTGGGTGGAGATCTAAGATTAACCTAAGCCGACCCCATATAGTTGGGACAAGGCATAGATGACAATGATGATGATGATCTAGGAAGAAAATAAAAATCCAGCCCAGTTGGGGGGATCCAGCACTCTAATCCACCTGAGTAGAGGTGGCACAGTGGTTTAGGAGAAAACTAGCTTTCTAGCCAATTTTATTGGTTCAATGTGGTTTTTATTCATATCTGAGGTCTAAGCTCTCATGCAGATTGAACCTAGCCTAACCACATTAAAATGTTTCTCCAAATTATTCAATTTATAATCTTACTACTATGAGAACTGAGAAATGATATGTCAATTTGGTATAAGTTCTTAACAGTGACTAATTTATTTTATACCAACATCAGAGAATTCATTCCACCACCTAATTATAGAGGCTTAGAATCTTTGAAGGCCCTTTGCATTATATTGGGTGGTGGACTGAATGAAATAGTAGAATCTTTGAAGGCCACATTACCAGCAAGGAGGTGGTGATGGAGGTGGAAAGAACTATGATCTGTTGGGCATGCATCTTAAAGGAATTTCATGGATTTAGGCATGTCCATTTTGATAGCCAATCATAAATAGCAATGAATTTGAAATATAAATTGGGCCTCTTCTGAAATTGTTATAGCAATTTCCTTTCTCTTGTTCCTGAAATTGTTATAACTGCTCCCTTTATCTTGTATTTTGAAATTGTACATGGAAAAGCCCTGCAGTCATCATTTCTCTTTTTGATCAAGACAAAATTTCCTTCTTCAAAAAATAAGTTGTTATAGATGTTCTCTTCAAATAGTTGACACTATATATCTTTTGTTCATTGAGAGATCCTCTTTGTCCTTTTAATACAATTGCCATTTATCAAAACAAAAGAAAAAAAAAAGCTTAGATAGAGTATTGAATACTAATACAATAGCCTTTTCAACTTATTCTTTTTGGCAGAGAAGTATATTGTTGGACTGTGAAGCTCAAGTAGAGAATCTTTTAGCAAATGTTTTCGAGAACTACAAATCATTAGATGAGCTCTCTCTGACTGGGTTAGTAGATGTGCTTGGCCCAATAGTGGATTCTGCTGCTCCAGCTTTAGTTCCTGCTGTGAAAGTATACACCCTTCTTCATGATATACTTGCCCAAGAAGCACAGGCAATATTGAGAAACTATTTACAGGTAAATTATGTGCAGGAGATGAAAAAATATATAAATACATATGTAGAGATGGATCATGAAAAAGGCCCATTACCCAATATTGGTCCCAGCTATCTGGGGTCATTACATAATCTTAATTTAATTCTTGCTGTATTCCTGGTATGCTATGTCTTGGATGGGCATTGCCTAAAGTTTAAATCAGATAAGATAGATCTCAAAATGTGTTATAAGCAGGGTCCACTAGGTCTAGGATCAAAATAGACAACACAATCCGGACTTAATTCTTATTGGGTTATTATATGTTTGGTATGTTATTTCTTGGTATGTTTAAATCAGATCTGATAGATCTCAAGATATTGACTATTGGATGACCGAGAAACATAAGGGAGTCCTCAATTTGTGTTATAAGCAGGGTCCACTAGGTCTATAGGATCAAACGGAGTTGTCCCTGATGGAATAATCAAGACCATGGTAGTCACTTGACACTTAAAGGAAATAGAATTAGATCAATATATTGACCTAGTCACTTGCCACTAGGTCTATAAAGGAATTAGAATTTTCTGTCAGGGTCATTAGATACTTAATGTTCGTAGTAGTCATTTGATTTGATCATCTTCCATGGGTAGTCTTGCTCGTCATTAGTGAAAAGAAGAGAATCTAATCAAATGAAATTTGTTTACAGACAGCTGCAACAAAGAGGTGTAGGAGACACATGGTAGAGACTGATGAATTCATGTCAACCAACAGTGAGGGTTTCCTTATGGACCACGTAACCATCTCCACAGCATACCTCAAGATGAAAAACTTGTGCATAAACATAAGTAATGAGATCAAGGCAGACATCAAGATTCATAATCAGCATGTCCTTCCAAGGTATTCCAGTTTTATGTTCACGAATGTGATTTATATATGTAGACTTTTACAACTAGTTAATTTAATATCATCTTGGAGTAGGAATTTTGATACTCTGAATTCTTCGGTAGTAAAAACTGGCAACCATGTGAACAGAATAAGAGGATTTATGAAACAGGACATTCTATATCTTCTGGTTTACTGACATTTATTGTCCTCTTTCCAGTTCGATAGACCTATCAAACATAGCAGCTTCTGTTTACAGCACTGAGTTGTGTAACAGAATAAGAGGATTCCTTGCAGCTTGGCCTCCAGCAAGCCCCTTACCACATGTAACAGAACTTTTGATTGCAACTGCTGATTTTGAGAGGGATCTTGAGTCATGGAATATCAGGTTTGTCAGAGAAACTTCAGATTGATCAGAATGTATTTTGTTAGAGAAACACTTCTCGTATTTCAAGGAGGAAAGAGGAGGGGGAAGGAGAAAATACTGGGGCAAAGGGAAGAAAAAGATTTGTATATTGAGAAGTAAACAAAACATATTAGATAAGTTATTCAATGGAATTTAGTAATTACAAAAAAATGTTATTTTTATCTTATAAATGCACTAACTTTGTTCTGCATCAGCCATGTGCATGGGGGTGTAGATGCAATAAATTTGTTCCACAATTACATAATGGTTTGGATACAAGATAAGCAACTTTATCTCCTGGATCTGTGCAAGGCAGAAAAGGTCTCTCTCTCTCTCTCTCTCTCTCTCTCTCTGTGTGTGTGTGTGTGTGATTCAATTGTGTATCCCATATGTGATTAAAACATCCCATCACAGGCACCATGGTGTGGAATAACTACAAATCATTCCACTTCACCATTTGCTGAGGATATGTACGAGAAAATTAAAGATACAATAAATGAGTATGAAGTGGTGATCAACAGATGGCCCCAATACTCGTTGATTTTAGAGAATGTAAGTGTCCATAGTACATTATTTTTACCAAAAACATATTAGATGATGAATTACTGAAAGATATGGAAAATATGGGAATTTTAATAAAAAAAATATAACATGTGAATGCGCGGATCTTTTTCTGTATCTTTAGGATAATTTTTATTTCATGATAATTATGATATAAAATTTGATTATATTTGTTAATATGCATCTTTTAATAGTTATGCATACGTTTACATACAAAACATGCCGAATTTTCATTCCATATTTTTTGAAAAATAACATATTAATCATGTATTCACTATGACCAACCTTTTTTCCAACCATTTATGTTTAATCTTTTTTTTTTCATATTTAACCAGATTGTTAACTTTCCCTGATTTACTTTGTAGTACCAAGCATTCATAGGAGTGATACAATTTTGCATGTTGTTCATCTTTGTGCACGGTGTATTTTTATTTTAATAAACCTTTTCTGTTACTTGAGACATTTTTGGTTTGAAAGGCCATCGCCATTGTGGAACGAGCAGTCATCAAAGCTCTGGAGAAGCAGTACAGTGACATCTTAATGCCATTAAAAGATAGCATCCCCAAAAAGCTTGGAATGCATGTACAGAAACTCACGAGAAGACAATCTGTAACACTCTATTCTGTTCCTAATCAAGTAAGCTATCAATACTCTATATTCCATTTCTAATCACACGAGCTTTTATGTTGCCTTAAAGTTAGTTCAAGTTAGACATATTTTAGAAGAACTTCATTCCAAAGTTTGATTTATGTGGTTTGGTGGGTACCTATTAATGGGGTTTTTCCTGATGTTGCAGTTGGGAACGTTCCTGAATACTATCAAAAGAATTCTTGATGTTCTACACTGCAGACTTGAAGATATTCTTAAATCTTGGGCATCCTATCTACCTGTCACTGGAGACAAGAAGACACTCTTTGGGGAGCATATGAATGGCATTACAGTCCTGCTAAGAACAAAATACAAAAACTACATGCAAGCAACTGTAGAGAAGCTAATTAGTAATGTCAGTTGTCAATGTTACCTCTCTCTCTCTCTCTCTCTCTCTCTCTCACACACACACACACACTTTGATCCTTTACTTTCCAAACATCTAAAATTACATGTGAGCTACAAAGATATAGAAGAGAAGAGATGGAGACCCAACTTCAACTTCTTAAAGCCTATTTAGTCCTCTTGATTATATTTATATATGCACGATGATTTAAAATTTGAAACTTTGCAATTATCTCCCATTGATACAAAGAAGAGTAGAGCTAAAAGAGATCAATGACCATTACAGACACAAGCCAATAGAGGCACACGGCTTAAAAGAATCCTAGAGGAAACAAAGGAAGCAGATGGTGAAGCTGAGGTCCGCGGAAGGATGCAAATGTTGAGTTCACAACTCATTGACTCCATATCAAACTTGCATGAGGTCTTCTCAAGCAGGATATTTGTAGCAATTTGTCGTGGATTTTGGGATAGGATGGGCCAGGTACATAGTTTTAACTCTTTTTCCAAGATGTATGAAGTTACTTCCTTATAAATCTCAGATGCTGTTTTCTAATATGCTTTACTTGTATAGACTGTTTTGAAGTTTCTTGAGAGCAGGAAAGAAAACCGAATCTGTTACAAAGGTTCTTATTATGCTCTTGGTGTAAGTATCTTTATTGCCTGTGATTAATTGCATTATACAAAACAACAATCATTTCTTAATATTGAGAACTGAAAAAGTTAAAAGTTGCATTCATAGTACAACTATAATCTGAATTGTGAACCACCAACCAAATTGGCAGGGTGCCTTGGTTGTAGAAACCCAATCATTTCACGTGATAGTTTTCTTTACTACTACCCGCAAATACAACCAAAATTCCCCATTTGTTATGTCATTGTCCCACCAAATTCCCAGAGTATTAAACTCATATTTATACAAACAGCAGAAGCTCAGACTAACGGCTTAAGTTATATTGTCTTCTGTTGTAGGTATTGGATGATACATTTGCATCTCAAATGCAGAGGCTGCAAGGAAATGCACTGCAACAGAAAGATCTTGAGCCCCCTCGTTCAGTTATTGAAGCTCGTTCAATTCTTTGTAGAGACACACAAAATGTGACAGACTCATCAACATACTTCTATTGAGACTCAGTGAGCTTAAAATTTTTTTCACGTCTGAATCATAACAAGGGATGGGCAACATGCTAGCAATCTCATTTGTTTCTCACACGAGATTCTTATCCATCCCCAAAACTTTTTCATTAATATTCATTTTTTTTTTGTAAATTTCTTCCTTAAATTACATTGTCTATATTAACGTTCTTTTTTGTATATTTCTCATTAAATGGCTGTAATCTTTACAAAAACTCTGATAATAAAAGAAAGAAATTTCCAAGAGGAATGATCCTTTCTTCCTGCAATTTGTGAAGTTTTTCAGGCTGGTTAGTAAGGCATGGAGTGAGGGAGATTTCAGGCCCTACTTCAACCCATATTACTGGATGAGGTAAGTGGTATAAAAAGCTATGTACTGGATGCAGAAATCCTTCTGGTTCTTCTGAAATTGGAGGTGAAATTGAATGTGCCAATGCCTTCAAATGCAAGGTGGAAAAAGAAATCCACCTTTTTCTTTTCTTCCTCATCTCTAATCCTCCCCCATTTCAGAAGGCCCTCTTCTTCACTGTTTTCCTTTCTTCTATTACAATCTGCAACAACCTTTGCCATCTTCAAATATGAGAAAAGACTAATGATTAAAATTAATAAGGCGGCCATTGGACCTTATAATCATCTCAATTTGCTATAATCTGTGCAAAAAAAAATATCATATTCGCGTCATTCCGTTCTATTCCGTGTCATTCAATTCTCTTCACTGCATTCTGTCAGTCTTGAAGATTAAAAGATTCTATTATGTGTGATTTTTACCCAAGGATGACATCCTGTTGTTGTATTCTCTCCACGTGGATGATGCCATCACCGTGCCAGTAACTCAGTAAGATAGTACCTTAGACTATGTTGACAATTAAGAGAATAGCCACATCCATAAACTTTTTTGGTAGAAGTCACATACAGAAAATTAAAATGGAGTAAATCCGACCAAATACAACCCATAATCTTTGCGAGACCAAGAATCAAAACCCAACTGATTAGTTTGAAGTGTTTACCGGTTGGTTACTCCGTTGGAGGTCTTTCCCTTGGGTGGGGGCTTTCACCTGGTCCTGGGTTTTGGTCTGTTGTTTTCTTTAGGTAGCTGTCTTTTGTTTAGTCTAGGTTTGTGTTTTTTTTGGGGTTTTTAGGGGGACTTCTTTTTTTAGATTTTGAGAGGGGAAAGTTGGTCAATGGGATTTTGGTTCCCATCGACCAAAAATCTCATGTTCTTTTTACAAATTTATGTGGGGATCAGGAGAAAGTTTATGGGGAAAGTTGCCAACACTTGAATGGGACAAAAATGTTATTCTTAATAATAGATTTTTATGGCTAAAATGGTCATTGCCTTATTTACATGAGAAATAAAAAAAACATGGATAAATGCACTTACCCGGGTAAGTAACTTACTGAAAAGCGAACGGGGCCTTATGGTTCAATCCACCTCAGAAATCTGACCCCCACCGTACAGGTCAAATGAATACTGTCCATGGATTGATGCCAAATTCACAGGCATGATGCGGTTTATAGGGGTAGGGGCTACTAGTAGACTAGGAGGGGGCTGCAATTTCAGATTTCTGAAGTGGATTGAGTCCACTTATCCCTTTCTTTTTTTTTTTTTTTGTGAATTGTGAGTGTGCAATTGTTTAGTGACTTCTCGCTAATTGACTGGTTATTTACTTTCTGTTTGAACTGTTTGAATTGTGAGTTTTTCCAAGGCTTTCCATTTGAGGAATCAGAGGTGGTGTTGCATGAGGTTTGGAAGATTCCATTATGGAAGGTTAAGATTGATTATCTACAAAGGGTACATTTTAAAGTCTTATTTAGAGAATTTGAGGCAAAAGGAGCTAGTGGTGCAACTTTGGTGGTCCCAACCTGAGCCCGATCTGTCTCACCAAAGCTTTTGCACAGGTTGGGCTTAATTTTTCGTACTTCAAGTTAGTTTTGGGTCAAAAAACTCAAGCCTAACATAAACTCAAGTTGGGCATGGGTTGAAGCCTTGAGTAATCCAAGCCCAATTTAACCTAATATGAGTCATTCTAACATTTTATGATATACATATCTACATATTACCAATCTATTCTACATAGAAATTGGACTATAAAGCTCAACATGCCTAAGCCCCAAGCCTAATCTGTGATGTTGGGTTAAGCTCAGGTTGGGGCTGGGTTGGTAAGCTTATGCTTAATCTTGAGTTGAGCCAAGCTTGAGTTCGAGGTTTGAGACTTAGGGTTGGGTTTGGTTGACCCTCAACCCGACCCAATCCACCCAAGCACCCCCAAGAAAGAGCGTTTTTAATTTTCTAATTAAATTTAAAACTAATAAAATTTTTATTATTTTGTATTTTTATCAACAAAATTGCAGTATCATTTCATTTTTTTTAAATGAAATTTAGGTGGATATCAAATTATAAGATTTAATTTTGAAATTAAAATTTCTTACTTTTTGTTGTTTTATTAATAAACATGTATTAATTTGTATTAACTTTATTTTTATGAAAATTTTGGAAATTTTATTACATTTGTGTGGTTTTCAAAAATTTTTGAAATTTATTTTTAAATTGTTATTAGATAATTTATTTCATTTGAAATAATTTATTTACAAAATTGCACTAATTCATCTTTTTTCCCAATATAAGATAATCAATAATTTCATTTTCCAAAATTTTCCAAAACTATACTAATTTATCTTTTGAGGAAATAAATTCCTTTTCCAATATAAGTTAATCAATAATTTCCTTTTCCAATAGTGATTTATCCTTAATTTATCGTTTGAGGAAATTCCAAAAGCACACTAAATTATCTATAATTTTCCACAATATAATTTTATGAAAGTTATGGAAAATTTATTACATTTGTGTAATTTCGAAAAATTATTGAAATTTATTTTTAAATTCTTATTAAATAGTTTATTTACAAAATTACACTAATTTGTCTTTTATTTTCCAATATATGTTAGTCAATAGTTTCCCTTTCCAAAATTATAATCTTATATTTTCCAATATAAATATATTAATCAGTGATTTCCTTTTCCAAAATTGTACTAATTTATCTTAATGCATTACTACATTTTGATTTCAATTTCCAAAATTACAATACATTACACTAATTTTTGATAATTTTTGAAATACTTAACGATTAAAAATAAAAAATAATAGTTAATTACACTATTGTTTGACAATTTTACACTAATTTCTAATAAATTTCAATAATTATTGATTAAAAATCAGAAAATAACAGTAAATTGTAATAAAAATTAAATATTAAATAATAATAACAAATAAATGCCTATATCTATCAATTTAATTAGGGCACAGATCTCTAATTAAATAACCTATATTATAGCTTGTGTATGCTTATAATGTAACTTATAATATAGTAGGTTTCTTTAGTAATATCCTATAGCTTATAGCCAAAGGTTTCGGATCTGACTACAATTAGGGATGTAAGCGATATTCGAAAATAATTACTGTAATCGAATCGGATTCCAATTTACCTCGATATGATTTTATAAATATTCGAATTTCAATAGAATAATATTATAATATATAAATATATTATAGGGTAAAATACAAAAACCTCATCTGAAGTTTCTGACAATCATAAAAACCTCCCTTATAGTTTAAATTTAACAAATATCTCCCATAAACTTTTGAAAAAATCAATAAAAGCCTYCCTTCCGTCACTAATCCAAATGGAAAATGTATGACCAATACATCAATTTTTTTCAAATACCCATTCTACCCTCTTGTCGATCTCTTTCTCTTACAATCTCCCATTCTTGAAGAGAGGAACCCTGGAAGAATATTTGTCATTTTCTCCTCTTTCAATCTCCCGTTATTAAAACTCCATCAACTAAAGAAAAGGTAGCAACCACCGTTGACTCTATCAGCCCTGAAACTTACTCCAATCAAGAAGGGAAACATCATTTGACCACCAAAGATTGTCTGGTGAAGAAGTGAGGCAACGTTTCTGGTTTATGCACAGGAAAACACAGATAAAATTTGGACTTGAGCTATAGATGAGAAGGTGAACTGTTTTAGGTGATTGTTCTTCATCGGAAGGTTGGCTGAGAAGTGTGTTAATCAACTTAAAGGCCGCCTAATCTTTTAATCACATCTTGGATTTACGATACTGGTTTTCTAGCGGAAATGCCAAATGATGAATTCTTGGGTCTGATTGCATATCAGAAATAAAAAGAATTGTTACACTGTTCAACTTTTCCCCTTGTTTTGCTTTTGGGTTTTATGTATTTATGGACACTTCTGAATGCATGAATGCATTTTTTTTTCTCACATTTGGTGTCATACAAAATGTCATTTATTGAATCTCTGATTTGGTTTTTGTGGGCTTCAATGAATTTGTGATTTTATTATTTTGCTTTTAGATTCGATGAAGCATAACTCTATTTGGTCCCCAATTTCTTATCGGTTGGTTGCTAGTTACTCAATTTACAAGCCACCAATGATGTTAGTAACACCTTCAAAAGAAAATGTTAACAAATTACAGCATAAAAGAGGAATTGCTTTCTTGTCCATGAGAACCTTGGTGAAATGCCGGAGACTCTGGGTAGCAGAGTCTCCGTTTTCTATTTGTGAAATGCAATCCTCATACCAAGAGAAATGAAAAAAAAAAAAGCTCTGGTGAGAATTTGCTCGAGGGGGGAACTAGATATTGCAGACAATGAAGAACAGTGGCTGGTGAAAAACGGTTTCAAGAAAATGGGAAATATTCTTAGGTGAATGGAATATTTTGAACGATGGTACCATGCAAGTGTTTAGTGGTGTTAGGGTTTAAACTCTATTCTTTTGCTCTGAAAAGAGGTTCAAAAATCTCAAGAGTGATGTTAATTGAATGAGAGCAGTTTTAGAATTTTAATATATTTTCGATGATTTCCTGACAATTAGTCAGGGGTAATTTTGTAATTTTATATGTTTTCCGAGATTTCTATTGATTTTTCAAAATTTTATGGGAGGTATTTGTTAAAGTTAAACTACAGGGGAGGTTTTTATAATTGTCAAAAACTTCACGGGAGGTTTTTGTATTTTACCCTATATTATATATTAGTTATCATTGATTCTAATTATTACACGTACCGTACACCTATACATCTATACATGATTACCTGCCTACAAAAGGTAATGTGTCTTATGCTCTTATACCTATCACCTCATTGTTTGGCTTGTAAGAAAATACATCATTTCAAATCTCAACAAATCCTTCCGCCCTTGTATTTCCACTTTTCATTTCTTGATAAAACCACTTTGGTCTATCTTTTCTCCTCTCATCTTTACCTTCTTTCTGATAAAACCTGAACTCTTCAATCTCTCATTTTTGTTCTACCTCTATGCTTAAATTTTGAAATGTTCAACACTGAATCGGAAATATAGAATAGGGACTGATTGCTCTAAGGACGATCTTATTGTTGAAATAAGAAGCAAGGGACATACAAAATGCCAACATTTCAAACTTCATGGAGACCATTAACGTGCCAAGGAAGATCACAACTTGGTTGTTTTGAGTTTTTTATTTTTCTTTCGTGTTTTCTATTTTTTCATTATTCTTCAACTGTCTTACAAACTTACGGTATGTGCCAAGTTGATTTTAACTTTCTTTTCTTTGCTTCTCTTCAATATCAATACAAACATGTTCGTTTATTAACCTATCAAATTCGAATCGGTTCGAATATTCGATTAAATAATCAAATTCAAATTTGGTTATGAATTTCAAATATCTATCCGATATCAAATCGAATTTGAATCACCATTTGTACAATCGAATTCAAATTCGAATATGGTCTGATTCTATTCAAATTCGATTCATTTACAGGCCTAACTACAATAGTTTAGCTTACAATCTAGCATATTATAATCCAATATCTTATATTATAATGTAGCATATTATTATATCACATATGTCATAGGCTTCAGACCTGTAAACTACAATAGTTGTAGCTTATAATCTAGCATATTATAATCTGATAGCTTTTGATGTAGCATGTGATATCATATCTGGATAGAGGTTTCAGCTGCCCTAATTCAAAGTTCAGTTGCTTGAAATGCAATCGTATACTTTCCATTTAATACCATTTATTTGTTGACACTTGAGAATGACTATATTTGTTTGTTTCTATCATGTAGGTGATGGATGAGGGTAAATATATGTCCATCATCAATTATGGTGGTCATTGGAAGATCACAAATGGGATGTTATCATACCTAAATGGTTAGATTTGATATGTGGATAATGTGAAAAGTGACAGAATATGCTATCTAGACATCTTGAATGATTTTTATTCTTTGGCTGGTGTACCTCCTAGAAGCATGGTGACTATCAATTATAAGATACCATGATGCAAGTTAGAGGAGCATTTAGGTGTACTGGGTTGTGAGAATGATGTGGTGGTTGGCTGGTGTACCTCCTAGAAGCATGGTGACCATCAACTATAAGATACCATGATGCAAGTTAGAGGAGCATTTAGGTGTACTGGGTTGTGAGAATGATGT
>NW_010729084.1:9252916-9283234 GCF_000365185.1 Nelumbo nucifera
TCCTAGAAGCATGGTGACCATCAACTATAAGATACCATGATGCAAGTTAGAGGAGCATTTAGGTGTACTGGGTTGTGAGAATGATGTGATGGTAATTAATATTTGCCACCCACGGTGACCTCCGTGAGATAATGTTCTATATTACTTATACTTAGACCAAGTGTGTTAGTATGGATGATGGGTGCAGTGGCAAGGGAAATGACCAGTTGCAAGATGATGATGATGACTGTTATATAGTGGAAGTTGAAGGAGGTGTAGGTGATGATGACTATGGCCATGATGAGGGGTTGGAATGTAATGATGATGTATGTGGTCATCATGATGATGATGATTTAGGTTGTGATGAAGATGTTGATGATGGAGAATTTGAGGGTTTGGATAGTGATGGGGTGGATGATGATGGTGGGGATAATAAGGGATTGGATGATGATGGTGGGGGTCATGATATATTGGATGATGATGGTGGGGATCATGAGGGTTTAGATGATAATGGTAGGGATCATGCGAGTGTGGATGATCAAGGTGGGGATAATGAGGGTGTGGATGATCAGGGTGTTGACAATAAGGGTGTACAAGAGGGTAGTGGTGATGGTGTAGGTGTACAGGGTGGTGTTGGTGTAAGTGTACAAGGTGGTGGCGGTGATGCTGATTTGTCTGACTATGAGCCAATCAATGATTATGACAGTCCAAGATTCTGGGATAATACAAGGGGTGAGTTTGATTTTGACTTTTCTAGACCAAGATTTCGGGTTGGTATGGAGTTTTTCATAGTGAAAAAATTTAGGCAAGCACTGAGACATTATTGTGTGGTGGAAGGTATAGAGATCAAAAGAAAGAAGAATGAGAAGAGTAGATTTGTTGGGGTTTGTTCTGCAAATGACTATGTCTAGAGGATTCATGCATCCCTTAGCCATGATGGAAGCAATTTCATAGTGAAGACCCTTAATGATACACATAGTTGTCTGAGGGTGACAACAAATAGGGAAGCAACAAGTACATGATTGTTTACAAAGATTAAAGGACTGCTAAGGGTTGATCCTAACATGTCAAGCCATGTTCTTAGGTCTGAAATCAAGAGGATATATGGGATAAAAGTCTCCTGGAGGAAAATACATAGAGCTAAATTTAAAGTTGTTGATAGGATCAAGGGGCCATTAGCTGAATCATATGCAAGACTCCTTCAATACTATACAACCTTACTTGCAAGCAACCCTAGGTTTATTGTGAAGTTACATGCCCCACTTGCCTCAGAAGAAGAAACATTTAGCATCTTCAAGACGGTCTTCATATGCCTTGTAGGTCCAAAGAATGGGTTCTTGGATGGTTAAGAAAGATTGTTGGGCTGGATGGTTCCACACTAAGACTGGTGCAATAGGGGGTATAATACTCTCAGTTGTAGGGCTTGATGGTAATAATGGTATCTTTGATATTGCATATTCTGTGGTGGAGGCTGAAAGCAAGGATACCTGGATATGGTTTTTGGTTAAGTTAAAAGATGCTTTAGGTATTGATGACCCGCACAGGTGGACATTTATGTCAGATAAACAAAAGGTATGTACATAGTTTATAGTTGTTTGTAGTGAAAGCTTATTTTCCTATATTTTGTGTACAACTAGCATTAACAACTCTTATGCTTGTTTGCAGGGTATAGTTGAGGGAGTATCAGTTTTCATGCCTGGTTCAAACTAGGGGTCTCCATGGTTTGGTTAACTGAACCGTGGGCATATTTTACAAACCGAACCGGTATCATCGGTTTTTGCATCAGTCCGAACCGAAACCGAACCAAAACAAGCGATTAATCGGTTAATCAGTCTTCGATTTTTGGTTTTTTTTTTTTATTTTTTCATTTTTATTAAAAAAACTAGTGAGACTGTTTACTATCTTCGGTTTTCATTTTCATTTTTTCATTTTTATTAAAAAATCAATGGGTTGCAAAGGGATTTCACAGGGACTATAGTATGGGGAGGTTGTTTACTGTTTAGTATATCAGCCTTGGCCATTCAACACTTGGCCATTTTATGTTTCAATAAGTTTGTAAATCTATAATAAATTACTAGACCAAAAACTAGACATTCAAACTGGCCATTTACCTGTCAAAAAAAGAAAAAAACACATGGCCATTCAACAAATCATTATTTCTCTCAATAGTGATTAGTGAGAGCTATTTGGTCACTGTTTAGTTGACTAGAAATTGGCCATTTGATGTTTCAAACACTTGGTCATACCTGTCAAACAAAAATAAAAAAATAAAACACATGGCCATTCAACAAATCACTATTTCTCCCCATAGTGAGAGCAATTCAGTCAGCTTACAACCTGTTTAGTAGACCAGAAACTAGCATTCAAACTGGCCATTTGATGTTTCAAACACCTGGTCATTCAATAAAACATTATTTCTCCCCATAGTGAAAGCTATTCGGTCACTGTTTAGTAGACTAGAAACTAGCCATTTGATGTTTCAAACACCTGGTCATACCTATCAAAAAAAAATAAAAAAAAGACACCTTTCCATTCAATAAATCACTATTTCTCCCCATAGTGAGAGCAATTCAGCTAGCTTACAGCCTGTTTAGTAGACAAAAAACTGGCCATTCAACAAACCACTATTTCTCCTTCTCTACAAAAAACATTCAATAATACATTCAAGTCTTTTCCATTCAACAAGGTTTACAAATCTCTACAAAAAACATTCAAATAGCTATTTCTTTCAACAATTGGCCATTCAACAAGGTTTACAAATCACAAGTTCACAATCATAAACATTAAACAAGATCCACAACCATGAAAGTTTAAATTCAATGAGGTCCACAAGACCACAACCATAAACATTCAAAACCACCTCCAAGTTTAACAAATCACAAGTTCACAACCATAATCCATAAACATAAACAAGGTACACAAACCACAACCATGAAAATTTAAATTGAATGATATCCATAAGACCACAACCATAAACATTCAATCATCAATAGCAATAAGAGGATGCTCCTCACTGATACATGATATCTCTGCAAAAAAGATTGAGACAAACACAAATTAGAAGCAACATAACAAAATAAAAATGAACAAGAAAAATAAAATAGAAAACAAAAAGCTTACCTGATTCCATACCCTCTAGTTCTTCTAAACTCTCCTCTAAATGAAGGTAGTCATGTGATCTTCGTAGCCAATCTTGTCCACAAATGATAGCTTCCACCATTGTTGGAGTTAGAGAACTACGGAATGAATCAAGCATATAGCCTCCAATGTTAAAAGCCGACTTAGATGCAACTATAGATACTTGCATAGCTAACACATCTCAAGCCATCATAGAAAGCACTTGATATTTAGACAAATTAACTTTCCACCAAGCCAATATGTCAAATGATTTATTTTTCGGATCTTCACATTCCTCCCCTAAATATTTATCCAATTCTATTTTGGTATCTACACCTCCTTGGCCTGCTTTTTATACAGTGCATTCATAAAATCAGCAACATCTTCTACGCTATCAACTTCTATCTCATTTGTGTCTTGAATTTGATTGCTTGATTGAACATTATGAGATGATTAGCTGAATTATATAACTCAAACATGGAGACCAAAACATGCTTCACCCTCTCTCTCAACATTTGAGCATTATCAACATCATAGGATTCATTAATAACCCAATCCACATACTCCAATTTACATCGAGGGTCAATAATCACTACAATGAACAACATAATGTTGATATTCCTCACATTTGCTCAATGCTTTTCAAACTTCTTTTTCATCTTGGAAGCCATCAAACTAACACTAAAATCATCACTGGCACACCTCCTAGAAATAACAAGCCCAATACCATAAATTTCTTTCATGTATTCATTTTCAGTTACATAAAGTGACCCAAACAATTTCAATGTAGTTTCATAGAAAACTTTAAGAAAATGAAGCAAACACCGAGCATATTCCCAATCATCATCATTAGGCAAACCCTTATTTTTTGAACTAGTAAGCTCCTCTACATACTTATTATCAACAATCTCTAACAAATCAAATGCCTTCTGAAATTTTAAAACAGATTCCAACATTAAGTAAGTAGAGTTCCACCTAGTATCAACATCTAGGCAAATAAGACTCTTACTCTCTATCTTTTCTTTCTCTACACAATCCTTAAACCTTTGCAATCGTGATGGAGAAGACCTTGCATACTTCACTGCAGAACGGATCTTAAAAATAGATTCATCCAACTCTGACAACCCCTCTTTGACAATTAAAATCAAAATATGTGCACCACATCTCATATGTAAGAACTCACTCTTTAAAACACTTCCCTTCCAACTGTTGAGTCTCTTTTTCAAGTATTGAATTCCCACATCATTTGAGCTTGTATTATCTACTGTTATAATGAAAACTCTTTCAATGCCCCAATCAAGCAAGCATCTCTCAATTGCCTTGCCAATTATTTCTCCTGAGTGACTGGAAATTGGACAAAAATTTAAAAATTTTTTTATACAATATCTTGTCATCTATTAAGTGAACAATGAGACACATATAACTAAGATTTTGACAAGATGTCCATGTGTCTATAGTAAGGCAGATCCTCAATGGCAATTCCTTAAAATATTTCTTCAACTTCCTCTTCTCCTCCATAAAGAGATCATAACAATCTCTAGTTATTGTTTGACGTGATGGGACTACAATCCGTGGTTGCATGGTACCACAAAAGTCACAAAACCCCTCCCGTTCCACATGCTTAAAGGGAAATTCATCTACCATAATCATTCTAGCAAACCCCTCCACAATCTTCTTGCTCAAACTTGTAAGTTACAAGTATAGGTGTGGTGCCCGTCCCCCCCCCCCTTTTGCACTTTGATATGAAAACTCCAAAGTTTTTTGTTTCTTGTCCACATTTAAAGGATACTTCTTGAATCTAGTCAAGTGATTAATCAAGCAACTTGTACCACTTGCACTAGGACAAGCTAAGTCCTTACCACAATAATTACATGATGCTCTTTGATCACTTTTAACTTGGCGATCTATCTTAGTGAAGCGATCCCACACTTAAGATTTTTTTCTAGAAATAGAAGAAAGATTAACCTTTTAATCAACCCCCATAATATGTGGATTTGATGCATTTTGATCATCGCTTTGAGGTTTATGAGGAAGATTTGTGCTTGTGTTATTATCACCCATACTTGACATCTAATAAAGAAAAAGGATGAATAAGAATGAATGAATAAGAAAAAGAATAAATAAGAATAAATGAAAAAGAAAAATAATTAATAAGAATGAATAAGTATGAATGAACAAGAAAAATAATTAATAAGAATGAATAAGCATAAATAAGTAAAAAAAGTTGGGAATTTTTAAGGCCCAAAAAATTTTCAAGAAAAAGAATGAATACGTATAAATAAAGATGAAACATCCATTGTTGAATATACAAAGCATGTAAGCAGTTGTTTACTTGATTAAATAGGTATCTGTTAAAGTTAGCAACTGGTAGGAATTGATCTTTCAGCAAAAATCATATTATGCAATAGAAGCCATCCATACAGAATCATCGGAAATCCATAACTGAAGTTTGTAGAATTATTTATCCTATTCTCAAGTAGAAGTGCATTCTATTAAAATAATACAAATATCAGGAAAACCACTAGCACAAGTTTGATTCCGTACACAAGTTAAAGGTGCTAACAACAATGCAAAACAAATCATCACAACTTTCTCAAATCTCCTTCTGAGTTCATCTTAGTATATTAAGTAGTAGCAAAACCTCTGTTCAAAGAGTAGCAAACTGTAAAATATAGAAAGTGGTGGAACGACTCTAATATAACCTATTTGTTCATTCTTGTAAAATACTAAAATATATTAAGTAAATAAGAAGTAACAAAACCCCTGTTCATTCTTAAAAATTAATCACATAAATAAGAGTCCAGAACTCCCATTGCATGCCAAACATTCCATATACTTATAGCCTATCTGAACTAAGATTATTATATCTATAATCTGTAGCATTTTCCAAAAGCAAAATATACCTAACTAAGATTAAGAGTCCCGAACTCAAACCAAAAGAAAGATCCTATCTAGTGGTATCATTCGACATTCAGAGTTTTAGACATGAGACATTCATAAATAAAACAAATTTTATATCAATTATTTAACTATTTTAACTAAAAAAACCATTTACCACTATTGAAGTAGAACCGACGACGGCAATGGCGATGGGGGAGAAATAGAACTAGTGATGGCGACTGGAGAGGTCAGAGGAGAAATGGTTCGTAGGTTCAGTATTTTGATTGTCTAAGGAGAAGAAACCACAGCCTTGAGCCCATAGCCATAGGAAACAGTGAGGGGAGAGAAGAGGCGACGACAACATCAGAGAAGAAAGAAGAGGTGATGGAAGAGGAGTGGCGATCGGCATCTTAGTTGCTAGGGTTTGCAAAATGCGACTTGTGAGTTCTCTGTTCAAGGCTCAAAGAAAGAAAGAACAGGGATTTTTTTCATGTTTTAGCCTTTTGCTGGAGTTCGAATGTAGGAATTGGGCTTGGGTCGAAAGAGAAGGTTAGAGACTCAGAAGGGCACGGGCTGCAGGGGGGCTGGGCCGCTATGGCAGGGAAATATAAAATATATATATCATCTATAAAAACCGGTCGGTTTAGTTAACCGTTGGTTTTTTGATAGGTTAACCGAAAACCAAACCGATCCTTCAATTTTTTCTAAAAATCAAACTGAAATCGAACCAACCGGTTCAGTTAACCAGATTTTTTTGATCGGTTTTTTGGTTTTTCGGTTTCTTATGGACACCCCTAGTTCAAACCACAAGTTCTGTTTATGACACTTATATAGCAACTTCAAAAGAAAAACTTCAAGGGGAAGGAATTGAAGGATGTTGTTTGGGCTATTGGGAAATTATATACCTAGTCTGACTTTGTTCAATACATAGGAGTTATCAATAGCCTATCCATACATGCACATGAATGGCTTAATAAAGTCCCCCCGACACATGTCCAGGCATGGGTTTGACACTGTAGTTAAGTCTGAGGACATAACAATTAATTGGACAAAGTCATTTAATTCGTAAATTTGGGAGGCTAGGACAATGCCTATTGTTGAAATGTTGGAGGATATTCAAAAAATATGGATGTAGAAGACCTATGTGAGACATGAGGCATCCATTGCAATTAGGTCTGAGTTGTTGCTGAAGGTGCAATCAATCATTGATAGGAGAAGGAGAGAAGCTAGGTGATGTTTAATTGGTATATACTTTACATCCTTGTTGTTTAGTGTTGTTGTCTTGAGTAGTTCATTGCATATGTACTTATTAATTGTATAATGCACTTGTAGGTCTATAAGGGTTTTCCAATTATGACAATATAAGTATCAAACTTTGGGGACTGACTTGGTTGACAATGTCACCAAGATGGATGCAAAGACATGCACCTGTAGGGTTTGGGATATAAGCAGCCTACCTTGTGCTCATACACTTGCAGTGCTTACTTATACAAGAGGTAGGGTAGAAAATCTATGTGACAAAACCTTCCATAAGGCTACCTATGCAAAGGTGTACAATCACTTTATTCATGCTCTTCCGGGGTAGAAATACTGGCAACAAATACAACACCACCTAGTTAGACCCCTCACAGTGAGGAGGAGTCTAGGTCGACCCCCAATCAGTAGAAGAAGAGAAGAGGATTAGGTAGGCCTATCATACTATACCCCACTAGAACATAAGATAATCAGGTGTTCTATTTGTGGTGTATTTGGGCACAACATAAGGAATTGCCAAGTCCTTCCTCCCAATACCAACAGGGAGACTCTAGAAGTAATATTACACAAGCAACAACCCATATGAACTTATTACCATGTATTTGTTTCTGTACTAAGTAAGGTATTTGAATTATAGGTACAAAGGCTTGTTGCTGATCAAGTTGATCCTACCCATACAGTGAGAAGGAAAATCTTACCACCCAAGAGAGGGGCTATATCTACACAAGTTGATGGTTACTCATCCATGTCCACTCATACTCCTTCAACCTATGAAGTTGGGTTTTCATCAAGATCAATAGTTGGTAGTACAAGGGGAAGGACTCCCAGCTCAAGTAAGGGTGGCAGGGGGAGGTTGAGTCACCCAAACATACATGGTCAATCATCAAGCAAATAGGTTAGTTGAAATGACTTCATACATGTTTAATTTCTTGGTGTCAATTATATGAATTTAACTAACTCAATCCTATTGCATATGCAAACTAGACAGCCTAGGAGGGGTGTCGGGGGAACCTGCAACATCCAGACATTACTCCATCAGGCAAATAGGTAAGCATACTTAATCCCACAACCTATTTAAGCTTTGATAACTATTACTTAATCAGTTGCATTTTATATTAATATTCCTGCCAATTCATGTGTGTAGGCCGAAGAGCAGAGAAGTCAGGAAATGAGATACTCCCAGCCTTGAGAGCCTATAGGAGGACATGGGTTCTTTTTGAATGACAACCACTACCCAACTCAGTGACAATTGTGTTTTTTAAATGGCATACAAGGACTTCTTTTTTTGTGTGCAATTTGACACACCCATGAATAAATTGATATCATTTTTTTATATGTTTGAATACAACACACTCCATATATGTTGGTTGTGGGATGAATAGCCACTGAGTAAAGTGAATGAATGGGTGACATGATTGATATAAGAGGGACTTTTTTTGTTTGTAGATAATGGTATCACCATGAATGAGCTATTGGGTGATTAGCACTTATGATGTATCTTATGAGTTATTGGTGATTAACACTTATGATTAACAAATGTTTACATATTATGATGTCTGTGTGGTTGATATTATTAGCAGTTGTCATGATTAGGAGGTGCTTAATGTTATGAGGTGTATGTTTTTTATTGATTAACAAATGATGGAGCTTTCATTAGCAGGTTTATCAAGTGGAAACGACTGACACTAGCGGGTTTATTAGGTGGAAATGACTGTCACTGGCAGGTTTATCAAGTGGCAATGAGTGTCACTAGCAGGTTTATCAAGTGGCAATGATTGTCACTGATTTTAATTAGTGAAACCACTGAAACTTTTCCTTTGCATGGTTTCTTTAGTTTCTTTAGTGTTTTGATATGTTGTTTGTTGCGTAGGACTGTAATTTTTCATTGGTATAGTTTTTCACTCTTCAAATGTCTAGGGTTGTAACTTTTCAAGTGAACCTAGTGACCGATTTTATCTCATTCTCGCACTCCCTATTAGTAGACTTGAGAACATTTGTACAAAAGCAGAATTGAGAACATTTGTAAGATGTTCCCATGATATGATGGGAACATCTAAAGCATACTTGAGAAGAACTCAGTTCTACAGGAGACTTGTTTTCTATCCTATTCCTTTTGTCTATAGCCCATAGGAGCCTAATCAGCCCCACTCCTTCTATTACTTAGCCCTGATATGTTAAGTAGATGTCTTCTAAACAGTTGTGATATGTTAAATAGGTTATCCTAGCCTTAGTCAAATCATTTAAACATCTTCAAATGCCTTACAGCCGCTCTGTTCTACCATTCTAAATAGATGTCTTCTAAACATCTGCCACTAGTCCATTCCTTTCCTATGATATGTTAAACAGCTGAGGGAAAATCTCCCGACCAAAAAGAAAACTAGAAGATGGCAAGCATCTAGAGAATGAACTTCCTAGAAAAGTGTAACCAGATTTCTCGCTCATGCCACTGTAACTGCACTTAGATAAAGATTGGTAAACATCTGGTGTCATATGCAATTTATACTTCATTGAAACAGGGGCAGTGGAGTAAGCATACTTCCAAATCTATAAAATTGTTCCAGAATACTATGGTAGTGCATGGATGATCCAACTTGTCAAGATTAACCCTTCTCCACCAAGTCAGGGAACAATATTCTCTGAAAGCATACCAACATTGAAGCCCTCAAACTCAGGTATGGCTTAATCAGCACCAAGTCAAGATCCTGGGCAAATTGGGAGCTGACTAAACAATATGAAAACAATATATCCTCTCCTAGATGACTTCCCTACATGGTTCCTTCAGAACAACCCAAATTCTCCATATTTACCATATTCGGTATCCTTTCATAGGGTGGCAAACCAATTTCATCAAGGACAATGCTTGTTGGATCTAGGATACCAATTTATCCTTCAAGTAACCTCAAGACTTAACAATCACCTCTTTCTCTGAACTGGAATCAAAAGAATACTCTGATGGTTGGTGATTAACAATCAAGGGGTTATTATTCTCACCTTGATCTGTCACTTCCAATTGAATTAAAAGAATACTCCTTTAGTTGTCTCTCTTCACACCAAACATCTGAAGAAATTGCCCTTGGATCCCAGCCCAACAAACTTTCGTAGGTATATGATGTTAAGTATTAGCTTGGATTGGGTTTTATTACTACCAAACCACACACAAGTGTTTGTCTGTTTACACAAACATAACAAGTTCTATTTTATAATCTTCTCAAATATACACGCATATTGTGGCTTGAGTAGAGAGAGGGAGAGAGAGAGAGCAAACCACACAAGTGTTCTATTTTTTCTTAATTTTACACATGTTTGATCATTACATATTCAAAACAACAATGGTTGATTATTGCACCTTCAAAGACAAAAGCAAAAGTAGAAAGCCACATCATACATATTTGTGCGTAAATCCTTGATACACTTTAATAATTTATCACAAGTCTGACATTCTATCCAAACTATCCTTCTCAAACTAGACACAACTGCTACAACTTCGTCTAATGTGTCCCTAGATTACTTTTCATTGCTTCCAGAAGGTCATAACGCATCTCCTTTCATGGTTACACTCCCCATCCTATGCTCGGCATTCTCCACTAAAGTTATCCATGAAAAAAATTTACAGCCACCTCCATCCTACAAAAATAACTGGGGATTCAGATTTGATTGAGAATAAGTCAATAAGAAAAACAAATAAACAAATAGGGATTAACAAAATTTTTCTTACCTGAGGCTTTGCGCATACCCAAAACCATTTCCCTTGGCTGTCTAGCCTTTTGGATGTGAATACTCTATATAGCCCAATGCCATAGGGACACATCCTTGCCTCATCTTTTCATAAGAAGAAGTTGCATCATCTATCGGGGACGAACTACAACGAATACACATAGGTTATTTAGCATATAACATGTACGTAAAATAACTTACATAACTTCTAACTTACATAGTAGTGGCACCCATAGAATTGTCGACCAACATTCTTAATCTTTCCATGCCTAGCCATAATAGTGACACACTCTCCACCGCATGGACACACAACATTCATGGTGAAAGATCAAGGAAATAAAATTGGTGTGCCTAAGATCAAAAAATAAATTATTTATGAGCACATTTCGTCGAGTGACTGTGTGTGCGGGATAAGGCTAGGGGGCTGGGATGACTGTGCGTGCAGAGTGAGGGTGGGGGATGGGCGTGTGGTAAGGGGGACTAGGCATGCATGAGTGATGGTGGGATGGGTGTATTGCTATAGTCTGGCACAGGCTTAGCTTTGCCTAGGCGTAGCAGGCTTACATTAAGGGACATCACCGCCATTTTTTCCTAGATTTTTGGGAGATTTGATGTTATCTTCAGGTAGACCACCAAAAGCTTAACGTACTCTTTAAGGAGGGGTGGTCGACCTCCTTGGGTGCCTAACCTTGGCACTCCTAGACCAATTTCTCTTGCAGGGCGTCCCTGGTTAATGGCTAGCATGGCTACTAGGGTTCCTCATGGGCGCACACATGCTCATGGGGACAGTGCATGGACCGGCACTGTGCTACCGACACTCAAGGGAGGCTTGGCATGCGGGCCTGGCTCAAGCATGACCCTTCACCACGCCAGCCCCTTGCCTAAGCTGAATGAGCTATCCCGTTGCCCCTAGAGCACGGGTGTGTTCCGGCCCAATCGGTTGCCTCTCATCAAGGCACACAGGTGCCTACATCATCGGCATACAGGAGACCCATCACATCGGTGCCCAGTCACCTCTCTTCGGTGCATAGTCGCCTCACATCCTGGCCTTCCCCCTTTAGCACGTAAGAGGCGCCTCCCATGGACCGGCCAAAGCCAGCCGAGTGCCCCGGCCATGTGACTTGAGGTCATGATCCAGTGCTACTGACCTTGGTGGAGCCATCTCATCGGACAACTCCTAGCCTCCAAGCACACAAAGGCTTGTCCTGGCCTACCTTGGCCTGGATGCCGCACGGGTTTCTTCCACTGTAGAACTACCCCCGTGACAGTTGGTATTAGAGTGAGCTAGCAATTGCTGCCGTAGTTGTCATAGAAGATTAGCCCAGAGCCAGTTGAAGCGGTTATCCCGACAAGCAGCATGTTGTGGGGTGTGGTCCCTAGGCACTTCCACTTGGGTTCAAGCAAGCATCTTCACATTAGGCCTGGCAAGAGGCCATTCTTCATGTCCCCATTCCAATGACCCCAAAAACAGCACCCCTGTGGGGGCAGACACATTGGTTGTTGTGCTCATGCGGGGGCAGGCGCGTGAGCCTTTTCGTGGAAGGCATATTGTGGTGGTTTGAGTGGGGGAGTGGACATCAGTTGCTGTTCATTTTAGTGAGTTGTGGGCGGTGCACCTACATCTTGGTTTCATGATGGATGAGCCTTTGTTCTGTAGCTTTGTCTGAGGCACTACTAAGGCGGGGACAACCGTTCGAATTTGGTTGGTGTCGATGGTTGGTCAAGGAATATCACTGAAGTGGTCATTTTGCATCAAATGGGTCATCAGTTGAAGCCACAATATTGGAATGATAGGAATGTGGGTACACTGATCATTGGAACATGGCAGCCCTACATCGGCAATGCATCAGAGGACATGCTCAGTTCAACAAACAGGTGGAACATTCGCAGCAATAGCGCACATCACAAGGTGAGTGCATGTTCGGCAACATCATGGGTAAAAGTTGCCACCACTCGCGTTCATTGCAGTCAGATCTCCTTGAGGCAGCAACACATTGGGGCCCCCTCGGAGTGAAGAGGTAGCCCAAGTCGGTGAGGCGAAGTGTAGTTTTGAGGGCCAAGAGAGCATAAGCCATGGACTAGGTTTGAGTAACCCACACACGGCGAGGTGAAGTCTGCAGGCCAGCATGGTGAAAGGGTACGCAGGACACACGCCAACAACAGGAGTAAACCTATCACGTTGTGTTCGATAGCACCATCGAAAAACTACCAAGAAGACGGTCGAGCCTTGAGGTAAAGATGATACATGGGGCGGACCTCCGCGAAGCACACATCCAATTTCTTCGAGGGCCCTTCTTTCACACTTTCAATGGCATAGTCATCGCACGGTTTGAGTAACCTCAACACTGGGGGTGAAGTCCAGGTAGGTCGGCATGGTGAAATGGTTTTGTCCCCATAAATGGACACCAATATAGGCAAGACCTAGGTTGGCCAGGCGAGCCCAGGAACTAGCAGGAAAGTGGATGGTGCGGGACACAAACGCCCATTCACAAGAAGAGCCATTGTCGAGGACAACAATGGATTGAGTGGGGAAGCCTGTTACGGTCTGACACAGGCTTAGCCTTGCCTACGCTTGGCAGGCTTACGTTAAGGGACATCACCGTCATTTTCGCCTATAAGATTTTTGGGAGATTTGATGTTATCTTCAGGCAGACCACCAAAAGCTTAACGTACTCTTTGAGGAGGGGTGGTCGACCTCCTTGGGTGCCTAACCTTGGCACTCCTAGACCAATTTCCCTTGCGGGGCGGCCCTAGTTAATGGCTAGCATGGCTACCAGGGCTCCTCATGGGCGCACACATGCTCATGGGGACAGTGCATGGATTGGCACTGCGCTACCGACACTCAAGGGAGGCTTGGCATGTGGGCTTGGGTCAAGCATGACCCTTCACCATGCCAACCCCTTGCCTAAGTTGAATGAGCTATCCCGTTGCCCCTAGCGCACGGGTGTGTTCCGGCCCAATCGATTGCCTTTCATCATGGCACACAGGTGCCTACATCATCGGCATACAGGAGACCCATCACATCGGTTCCCAGTCACCTCTCTTTGGCTTACAGTTGCCTCACATCCTGGCTTTCCCCCTTTAGCACGTAAGAGGCGCCTCCTATGGACCGGCCAGAGCCAACCGAGTGCCCTAGCCATGCGACTTGTGGTCATGATCGAGTGCTACTGACCTTGGTGGAGTCATCTAATTGGGCAACTTCTAGCCTCCAAGCACACAAAGGCTTGTCCTGGCCTACCTTGGCCTGGATGCCGTACGGGTTTCTTCCGGTGTAGAACTACCCGCGTGACAGTATGGCATGAAGGGTGGGGCGTGTGAGATGGAAGGGCAAGCTAGGTGTGCGGTAAGGGGGGTTGGGCGTACGTGAGTGATGGTGGGCCAGGCGTACGACAGGGAAGGGTGGGTGGCAAGGAAGGGCGGGCTGGGTGTGCAACGTGGGGGGGGCTGGGAATGCGACAAGGCAAGTGGGCTGGGTGTGCAGCAGGGAAGGGTAGGCTGGGCATATGGCAAGAGGGGCGGGGGATGGGTGTGCATGTAACAGGAGGGGCTGGGCATGTGTGTGACAGGAGGGCTAGGGCTGTGTGCTATTTTGTCGAACAAATGCCAGTCAATGCCTGCATCTGTTCGAACCCAATGAAGATGCCATTCAAACCTATTAAAGATGCCAATCAATGCTTGCATCTGTTTGACGAGTGGACTAGACAAGCCTCTCCGACCACCTTCATGATGAAGATGTTAGTCAAGTAACAAACCCCACTCAAGAACGAGGATGGTTTGAGAGAGAATGAGATTGAGCTCTCCTTTCTCCTTCTCACCATTGTCGGTGCTGGTGCTAAGAAATACCAGCTCAGATTCATGTAAGGGGACGCTGGTGACTATCAAAGGCAGAAGCATACTAGTGCTAATGCAAGAAATAGTTCAGCCCAAAATGAAATGAATTGAAATGGAAAGGTATTTTTTTTCAACCATAAAAGGGTATTTTAAGAATTCTAGACAAAATAATCAGTCACATGCAAATGATGTATGAAGTCGGTAAGGGAGGTGTTTGACAATTGTCAAAAAATTTAAGGATAGTTTAAGACAATAAGGATACAATTAATCAATTTCGCAAGCAAACAGTAGGAATAGTTTAAAAAATTTGCCCATAAATAACTTATCAAAACCGGATTTGTACAGTAGGAATATCAAAATCAAGTTTGTGAAGTCCATCATCTAACCTGAATTATCTGTCTTCTTAACCCGCTAAATTGCTACAGTGGTCACCTGACATAGCTACCATAATAGCAAATCAAGGAGTATAATGCACCCTTGTTCCACAACCAAACCAGCCTAGAGACGCCACCTGCAACTACAAACATCAAAACCGACTCTCCTTCCATTAAAAACACCAAAACTGATTCTTCCATCCCAACATCCAAACCAGCTCTTCCCTCCCATTAAAAACATGAAAACCAACTACTCCATCCCATTAAAAACAACAAAACCAAAACTGACTCTTCCACCGATTATTCTTAATAGTTATTCTTAACAGTATATTTTGGAAACTAACTCTCGATTTTTTTGGTTGCTTGACGGAATGACATCGACGGTTACAATGGGCTTGGAAATGAAGTATGCTCCGCCTCTGTTTTGATGCCAAGCTCTACCCAGGATCAAGTTGAGTCCCGTCTGAAGCAAAAAATGATTGCAACACTTGCCCCTATTTTGGCCTATTCAAGCATGAAAAATAGAGGAGCACAAACAAAAGCAAAATGATTTAGAGAAAATTGCTTAGAATCCTACCGAGCCACGTTCTTTCTAAATGTCTATTTCCATATACGTTCATTCAAAAAATGGGATTCATATCAATTATGCGATTCCCACTTCTGTCCACGATCATGATATGCAGCTTCTATTCAGAATATTTGTGAGGTGGATTGGAGAGAAAGGAGAGGCCTGCTGTGGACCACGGGGACGTTACTCTTTTAAGTGAACAGTATAATATCACATCAATAGCTCTTTTCTTTGATAATAGTGGGATTCGAAACCACACCACTATTGGGATTAGTGGTGTGCATATGGGTCGGTTCAGTTTGGTTCCATGACAGAACTTGGAACCTACCTTATAGCTAGGGATTGGTTCTAGGTTTTTGGAACTGGAACCTACCCTGTGAAGGTCAGTTCTGGCTTTGGCAGTTCTAGTGCCGGTTCCACCAGGGTCTACCCTGGAACTTGTTCTTTCTCTACTCTCTCCCTTCAACAAAAAAAAAAAGAAAATTAAACATGTCCTTTAAAAACTTGATTTTCAATAATGATAATATAAAGTTCAAAACTTACATTATCTTTTTTTATTAAATTGAGTAATTTAATATGTAGATTATGATAATATATTAATATATGGTTGAAAATTTTTCATTATAATTTAAATTTTGTAAATATAACCTTTTTACATTATTTATTATATATAAACAAATATTAAAATGAAAACAAATGATCAAATCACTTAAGTAACTCGATGGTCAAGTGAGACCATGGCTTTTGTAATCATGAGTGCTTGTGCTCAAATTTTCACATCTTTAAAAATATTTTGGGGTTTATTTCAAGGAAAGTTCAGTTTCACAATCGGTTCCACCAAGGCCAATCAAGGCCGGTTCATCGGATCAGTTTGGTTAGGGTAAACCCTAGACCCTGGAACTAACCTGGGTGAGTGTCAGTTCCAACAAGAATTTGGAACTAGACCCTACCCTGTAACAGATCAAGTAGGGTCGATTCAAGACGGTTCAATGTCAGTTCCATTCATCTCCAAGTAGAACCTACCCATTTGCTTACCCCTATCTGGGATAATTCATCCAATGCACCAACTGTGCTACCCCTCAATTGGTGGTGAGGGTTGATATTGAGAATGATTTCTTATCTTCAATTGTTTAGGGAAATTTTTGTGTACGAATGTTTTATTTGTAGTTTATTACTATTCCTATAGGACTATGAATAATTTTGGACCTTGACTGAAAGTTGGAATGCCTCTTCAGGTAGAATGGTGTTGGTTGGTCTTTGGACAATTTGTTAGTGGGGTCCTCAAGGAGGAATGATTCAACATCCTCTAGGTCTATCCAAGAGACTAGGTTGATGAGGGAATGGAGTGAGAGTAGTTTAAGTCTGGTTTCTTCTTGAGAGAGGTTTTGCTTGAGTAGTGGTTTGGAGGATAGGATGGGCTCAAAACGAGCTTATGATGAGACAGGTAATGAGGATTTGGTAAGGAGGGTGGAGGAGAGGATGGATTGTCATCTAGAGTAGCTGAAAACTAAATCCGTCAGGATGGATATTAGGTTGGGCAGGTTAGAATCTAGATTGGATTTGGCTTTGAAGAAGTTGGATTCTGGTGATGTGTATTTGAATGATTTTAGTTGGGGGAAGACACTACAAATGGATATATGGGTATTCAGATTAGGGAAGTCACTGAAGGGTCAGAGCTGGATGCGGGTTCATGGCGAGTTAATGTTTGTTTCTATCATGATAATGGTATGGATTATGGTGGTGATATTTTTTTTTTTTTGTCTTTATCTATTTTACTCTATTTGTTTTTGCTCTTTTTCTTGGTCATTTTCATTTCTTCCTTTTTTTATTTTTGCTTATATGTTTTTTGCTCTACTGTAGTTGATGATGGGGGATCTTTTGTGCTACAACAAGGGATGGGGAATGTGGAAACAAAGGATGAGGATCAGGAGAGTCTCTTCTTTGTTGATTTTCTTGTGGTAGTGGTGATTGTCCCTAAATAGCCACATGGTAATGAAGATATATGGGTATAACTATTGAGAGGGCGACCTCTCCTTGGTTGTTAGAGGCCTTAGGAATCTTGTTTCTCAACATTCACCATATTTCTTATTTTTGTGTGAGACCAAGATTCCTGAGGAGAAGGCTACTCACCTAGCCAGAATTCTTAAATTTCCCCATCAAGTTGTGATCTCCCCTATTGGCTTGCTGAATATTGGTTGTGTTAATATTTTATGTGCAAATGGTAATTTTATTGTGTTGGAATTTCTGAATGCTCCTAGTTTTTTAATTGAATTGTAATTTTTATTTATGGAGAACCTATTATGAGTAAGAGAAATAATTTTTGGCATGTTTTTCCTGGTTGGTCAAGTAGTATTAATGTTCCTTTTGTATTATAGGTAATTTTAATGAATGTGTTGTGAACTTGTAATTTCTGATAATGGGTTAATTTATTTTCCTCTTGTTCCTAATAGAAAAAAATTGGCTTGTGCCTCATGCTTTTGTTACTTTCATTAGAAATTTTGTGTTATAGGAAATATTTCCTAGAGGTGGTGGAATTTCTTGGTTTAAGTTTGTGCGTGGTTTGGGAAATTTGGTTAGTTCTCTTGATAGAGTTTTGGCTTCTCTAGATTGGTTGTCCCTTTTTCCTTTGGACCTTTGGTCTTAGCTAGGGCTCGAATCATCATCTTTTGATTTTAGAACTGAATCCTATTAATGGGAAAAAGCCCAAACCCTTTAGATTTTGTCAAATATGGTTAGATGATGAAAATTGTTCTAATATAATCAAGAAAGCTTGGAATTTCTGTGTGGAAGGTTTTGTGGCTTATAAAATTGCATTAAAATTAGATAGGATTAAGAAGGATCTTAAATGGTGGAACAAAGAATTCTTTGGGGATATTAACCTCAAGTTGAACAATCTAGGATAGAAAATTTTAGATTTGGAGTAGTATGAATGTAATTGAGGATTTGAAGTTGTTGGAGCAAAAAGAGATGATTTTAAGGCTTTAGTAATCTTATTGGAGGCAGAACTTTAGGCAAATTTGGTGAGAGGATGGGGATAGTATTACCAAGTATTTTCATAGACTTGCCTCTACCAAACTTAAAAAGTTAAAAAGAAATAAAATTGATTGGATTAAGTTGGAGGATGGGAATATGGGACTTGGATTAATGATCAAGATTGTATTGTTAAGCATGGTGTTCAATATTTGATGATTTGTATAAATTATAGGGATCACATAATCTTTAATCTATTTTTTATCTATTTTCTCCCATTATTTTGGATGAGGAAAATGAAAGCTTAATTGCTTACCTGGGGAAGAGGTGATCAGGAATGCTTTGTTTAATATTGGTAGTTTAAAAGCTCTCTGTCCTCATGGTACTCCTTCTTTTATGTATTTTGTTTCATATGAACCAGAATATTATTGATCTTGTGATCTCCCATTATTTTAATCATATTTTCATTACTTGTGATCTTATCATTTTATGTAATATCATTTATAAAATCATTTCAAAATAATTGACTAATATGTTAAAGACTCTTTTGAACAAATGTATTTCTCCTTTTCAAAATGATTTTATTCCTAGCAAGTATTTAATAGATATTGCTATAATTACTCTGGAAGTTCTGCATTTTATGAAAAAAAGTAAGAGGTTATGGGTTTGTGGCTATTAAGGTTGATATGATGAAAGCATACTATAGGATTGAATGGGATTTTATTATAACGATGAAAGCCTTGGGTTTTTCTGATTATTGGTGTAATTATTTTTTTGTATTTCTACTGTCATAATTTATTTTATTACAACAATCTACGGGTTTTAATGTTCCTTCTAGGTTTCTTTTGTCAAAATCCATTGGAGGATGTATTGCATTTGTTTTTGTTTTTAGCATTTTTCTAGAGTAGTTTGATTTTCTTTTCCTTGGGTCATTGGGTGTTAGATTGGATTTTTCTTTTAGTGGTGATGTATTTTTATTATTTTTTTGAATTTGTTGCCTATTTTTCCTCCCTATCTTTGAAAAAAGTCTTTTTATCCTGGCTTGTTGTTGCTAGCTACAATACTTGGTCTATCATGAACAAGAATGGGGTTATTTTTAGAGGTAAGAACATTAATTTGGACCTTGCTATTGATAAAATTAAAACATTGATGATTGCCCTAATCTTCATAATTCCAAAGCTAGGTGTCAAATGGTTTCCAACCTTCTAGGTGAAAAAGTTTTGAGTTTGATTCAGGGAGATAATCTTTTTGTTGTTTTTTGTGATGGTGGTTTTGTTATGAACTCTTTGGGTTCCTATGGTGTTGTTTGTTTTTCTTTTTTATCAATAATAGAAAATAAATTCATTAATTAGAAAAAAAAGATAATACAGAATACAAATGGAGAGATAAACTTTATCAATTCCCCCAAAAAAATCAAAAAAAAAAAAATAGATTACAATATGGTCCAAAAACATAGCTTCTTTCCCACACCTTATTTGGCCAATGTATTGGACAAACAGCTTGCATCCCTCTTAACCAAATTCAACTTAACTTCCATTTCTTGTGTCAAGTGCCTAAACTTCCTATTCTCATTGTTGTACCCCCACCATCCCCACTCCTCCTTTTGGAGTCAACTGATAAAAAGCATTAAATCCCCTTTAGTTATTAGTTTAGAGAGATTTAATTCTTTTGCTCTCTCAATTCCTTCCATAACGACTAGAATTTCAGCTCTCAAAGAATCCCCTACATCAATAGAAGCTGAGTATAGAGCCATTATTTTACCATCCTCATCCATGAAAGCTCCTCCTGCACCTAAAGGTCCAAGATTACATTTACTATTGCCATCAAAATCCGGTTTAATGAATCTACTTGTTGGGGGAATCATGTTGGCACTATCATCTCTTTCATGGGAGCAAAGTCAACCACTTCTCTCTATTTTCTCATTAAATCAGAAGAAGGAATTCCCTCAAATAGCTTTAAAGTTTTCACCCAATGGATCACCCTAACTATAATGATTTCAATTAGGGCATCCTTACTTTCCTTGTCTTCAAACAACCTATGATTTCTCTCTTTCCATAATTCCAGAAAACTGCAGCCCTTGTATATCTCAATAAAACTCTTCCCCTCTTATGTTAACTAACAAAGGTAGGGTCAAACAGTCCTTGTACATTTGGAAAGGGGTTCCACCTCCACCCAAGCAAGAAAAAAACTACTCCCAAATAGACAATACAAGAGGACAAGAGATTAATAAGTGATGGGAAGGCTCCCTGTTAATCGTACAAAAAAGACACCAATAAGGAGATAAGCACCAATTAAGTATTTTCCTTTTGAGAAAATCACAACATTATAATTCTATCTAGAATTACTTCCCAGCATAACCCCCCAATTTTATGCGAAATAGGCTTACCCCAAACCTCTTTCTCCAAAAAAGGTTGGTTCCTAGTGTTAATTAGCCTAATTAGGGACAAAAAAATTAAGGCACAAGTGAAAGTACTTGGGGGGAGTCCAAATTCAACTATCATTATGTGAAGGGTCTAAATGAACACCTTCAAGGTTTTGAAAATTCCTTTAGGGTTGAATTACCCAACCAAACATGTTCCTAGAATCAAGGTTTTAAAAAGCTAAAGGTGTAGCTGAGGTGTAATGGCCTGGAAAGGTGAAACATAAGCCTCAAAAATTAAGAAAAATAATAATTAAAGTTTATAAATGATAAAAATAACATGTAAAGTACCAAGTTAGAAAGATGGAAGGTACAAATATCCATAAAATAGAATTTATAAGCAATAAGTTTTCATTTTTAAGCATTAAATAAAATAATAATTAATCATCTAACAATTATAAGCATTTTAAATTTTATGTTTAAAAATGCAATCTTATGAAATTATTCATTTGAAGAATCATCCATATAATGGACATCAGATTTATGGTCATTCAACAGTTGGGAAGAAAAAAAAAACAATGTAGATGATTTGATTTATGCAAAAAAAAATCAATAAAAAGAAAAATAAATCCATTAGGAAAAGAAATGAGAAAAACAACAAGCTTGGGATGTTAAATTAGAATATTTAGAAAAAAAAATCGACTTCATTTATCAAAGAGAAAGTAATAACTTGATTGACCCTTTTTTGCATTGAACTCTCTTAGAATAAAATACTAAGAGAAACTAATAGAACTTGATTTACCATGTAGGTTTTTCGGTTTTACTCTTTTTATTTGGACCATAATTATTGAAGTGTTTTTTCTATATATTTTGAACTATAAAAAAATGCATAAAAATATATATTTTTGAATGAAATCACTAAATAATGGTGATACTTGAGAATTATGCCTTTTTACACCTCATGCCTCGAGGCTTAAGGCTTACACCTCATTCCGACAAAGGCTTAAGCCTTGAGGAAAAATCCTGTGTGACTCACCTTAAGGTATACGCCTCATGCCTCAAGGCTTAAAGCCTGTTAAAACAATGCCTAAAATTTGATTACTAGAGCAAGTTATGCCTGATATAGTTTAGGAAAAAAGGCAAAATCACATGGATAGACGTCTAAGGAGAAGCTCTTGTAGCCCTAACCAATAGACCAACATCCCAACCATCAGCAACAAGACCATGAATACTGATAATAACCTTCACCCACAGCTTATCCTTTTCAATTGACAATCTCCAAAGCCACTTAGCAAGTTATTGAGACTATGCATTGTAGATAAGGGTATTTATGTCTTTTTATTTTATTTGTATTTGGGTGCTCATTTAATGGCATAAATGTAATTTTTTCTCTTGCTAAGTAAAAAGATTTCTATTTTGGGTGTGAACAGTAACACATCCTATTTCTCACGAAATCTCTTTTCTCCTTCCTCTTTGTTCTCTCATATTTCTTCTTCTTCCTATACTCTCATTCCAACTTGGTATTAGAGAAGATTGGGATATAGAAAAAGCAGTTCTCTACTGATCTTTGAACCCAAKAAGACATGTTGACATCATATCGCCGCCAAATGACATCAGCAGTCCGTACCCTTCAATCTAGTTCAGCCTCGTGCGCTCTTTGGTACGGGTATCACCTCCATTTGATGCTTTTATGCTTTTTCTGAATTTTTCAGCCAATGTTTAAAACTTTTTCTTCCTATTTAGAGTTGTTTCTTTCTAGAGACTTACTGCCCTTAGGTCGTTTTACCTTTATGGAGATGTGGGAAGTGGTTCTACAATTTTTTAAACCTAGCTAATTATTAGGATATCTTATTCTCTTCATATATTGCCATCAAATTTGTTTCTGGTCTTCTATTGGCTCTGAAACGAGTGTCGACCTATTTTAGCGGGTCTATTGTGTGTTAATTGGTTGTTGGATTAAAGTAGGGTTGTTAAGTTGCTAGTTTAAGCCCAATGGAATTACCTAAAGAAGTACATACCATTTCTAGAATGCTCCCTGGAAATGTTGATGCTTCTAGTGGTATGGTAACCATCGTAAAACTTAATGAAACCAACCATGATTTTTTAACCGTTGTTGACCTGGACAATCAGACCGTTCAGCCCGGGAATCATCTAGGCAACCGCTTCCATTTTACCCCAAACCTAATCCTTAGCCAAAAACCGTTGAATTGGTCAATGACCCATTGACCCGAGCAGTTGAATCGTTGGCCCATTTAACCCATTCAACAGTTTTGGCCTTTTCTTTAATTTTTGTTGTCAGAATGGGTCATCTGTTTGAACCGGACAGTCGAACCATTAACCTGAAAACCAGTGACTAGAACAATCCAGATTCTGAGTCATTTTTTGAAACATTGGAACCAACTTCCTAGAATGGTCCCAATCTACCAAGCTTACCATTGGGGGAGGTGAAGTCAAAATCTAATGACCCCAAGTTTCCTAAGTGGGAATAGGAAAATTCATTGGTTATATCATGGCTGGTTTGTTCAATGCAATTACATATTACTTGCAATTACATGTTTCTCTCTACTACTAAGGACATTTGGGATTGTGTTGCTGCCACATACTCCAATGTTAGGAATACAACCTAAGTCTACCAACTTTGAAAGGAAGCCTAAATACGTGTCAGGGGGAGAGGACTGTGGTTATATACTTTTCTTCCTTACAATCTCTTTGGGAAGAGATGGACCATCCAGAGGCCTTGGAATGGAAGCATCTTGAGGATGGTGAACAATATCAATAATATGTTGAAAAGAACTGAGTATTTTATTTCTTATCGGGCTTGAATATTGAGTATGATTTTACTCAACAACACATTTTGAGTGTAAATATTGTTTCCCTTGACAATGCATACTCTTTGGTACAAGGAGAGGATTGTAGAAGGGTTACAATGATGAAAACTTCAGTAGTTGATCATTTGGGCTTATAAATCCTCCAAACCCAAGCTAAGTGTAAATAGATAGGGTGATAATGAGAAAATTGATGAGGTGGTATGTGAATAATGTAAGAAGCCCAAACATATTAATGACCAGTATTGAAACTTTAATCCACATTTGAAGCCTAAGAAGTTTAAGGGAAAGTTTAATCCACCCAAGAGTAAGCTTCCCTAAAGTGAAGGGAAAGTTTGTCATCTGAAGAAATCCCTTTATGAACTCAAGCATTCTCCTAGAGCTTGGTTTAATACATTCAAGAAGGTTGTTCTTAAAATTGAATTCACTCAATCACAAGTAGATCAATCGCTCTTTATAAGAAGAGTTAATGGCCAAGTGGCTGTGATGATAGTATATGTTGATGACATTATTGTCATCGGAGATGATAACTCTAGAATAGTCCAATTAAAGTCATTTCTTGCTTATGAATTTGATATCAAGATCTTGGGAGTTAAATATTTTCTTGGAATTGAAGTGGCAAGGTCAAAGGAAGGGTTCTCCATTTTATAGAGAAAATATGTATTTGGCATCCTTCATTTGGTTGGCAAGTTAGGATGCAAACTAGTTGAAACTCCTATTGACCCCAATCATAAACTAAATGTTGATGAAGACACTCTTCCAAACAAGAGTGTCTATTAGAGACTTGTTGGTCGGCTTCTCTACTTATACTTGACCAAACCTAATAGTCTATGTCATAAGTGTGGTAAGTGAATATATGCATAATCCCAGAACTTCACATATGCTAGTAGTTAACAAGATCCTTGTTTACTTAAGGGGGTGCCCAAGCAAAGGAATGTTGTACTCCAACCATGGGCATATCAAGGTTAAGGCCTATATTGATGCTAATTGAGCAAGTTCTATAGATGATAAGAGATCCACCTTTGGTTATTGTGCATTGGTGGAAGTAATGTTGTGTCTTGGAGAAATAAAAAGCAATTAGTTATAGCTCGATCTAGCGCAAAAGCAGAATATAGGGCTATGGCTCATGGTATATCAAAATTACTTTGGCTAAAGACCTTTTTATTGATATTGGGAATCCAAGATAAAGTTTTAATGAGACTATACTGTGATAACTAAGCTACAATAAACATTGCATTAATCCAGTGCAACGTGATCGCACAAAACACATTGAGGTTGATAGACACTTTATTAGAGAAAGGGTAATTAGTAGAGAAAAAATGTGTCTTTTGTCAAGTCAGAATATCAACATTGCATTAATCCTAGGCAAACTAGGCATGATAGATATTTATGTTCAACTTGAGGAAGAGTGTTGAGATTATGCATTATGGGCAAGGATACTTGTGTCTTTTTACTTTATTTGTATTTGGGCACCCATTCAAGGGCATAAGTGTAATTTTTTCTTGCTAATTAAAAGGAGTTTGGCTTTGGGTGTGAACATTAACACACCCTATTTCCCACGAAATCTTTTTCTCTTTTCCTTCCTCTTCGTTCTCTCTTGTTTCTTCTTATACTCTCATTCCAACTCAAGCAAAGACATTTCTTTCTTGTATATTCCCCAACCCTAACCCACCAAATCTCTAATTCTTTTTCACAATTTCCTAACTCATTCTATGTTTTTTTTTTTATCTTTCCCTGGCTTCCACAGAAAATTCCTAATCAATTTCTCTAACTTTTGCTTATTCATGGAATTTTGAAAACAAACAGAAAATAGATCGGCAGAATAGATAGAGTGGATCAAATGAGAGTGATTCTTCCCCCAAGGACAAATAGCTTTTCTTCCAACAAGCCAATCTCTTAGTAAACCTTTCAACAATCAGATTACAGAAATTACTCCCCCTGAATCTTCCCCCAAGGAAGCCCCAAGTAGTTCATGGGGCTACTTGGGGCCCCAAGTAGTTATCCCCCCTGGATTTCCTAATGTTATGATATAGTCTGATTCGATGTTGGCGGTGAATGCACTTTATGGATCTGTAGTGAATGTCCCGTGGCAATGTATTGAATTGGAGGATAGTATTCTCTTAATTAGAGAGGCTAAATCTTTCAGGGGGACAACTGTTGGTCTGATATTCCACTCCTGTTTCTTTTGAACTATATGTGCAATATTTCTGCTTGTTAGTTATTCTCTCACAAAAAAAAAAAAAGTCTCATCATCCTTCATTGAAACCCAACCACTAGTAACTGCTGGATTCCCTTCATCTGTCCCTCTCGAATTGCAGTCAGCCCCCGGCTCCCTTGGGGAGACCAAGCTATGATTGTTATCACTCAATAGAAGGGCAGCTTAAACACCCAGAAACCATGACCTGAGAATCTTGGTCCTTATCATCAAATCAATCGTACTCAAGTATACCGGCATCATCCAAGTAGCAACTTCTGCCAAGTTCCAAGGTCATGGAATCAAGTAATCAACGCGATCAAAGTTGGGGATAAGCTGCAATACCATCCACCTAAAAATGTCCAAGGCAATGCATTAAATACCTGTCCTAAGCCTCATGGAAAATAAATTTGTCTTCTGAATACCTGTCCCAAGTCTCATGCCTCAAACATGGTCTCCAGTTTGAGACTCGGCACAGATTTAGTATTTACCCATGCATTAGTATAAAAAACAATCACGGGTAAATACAAGAAAGAAATCACAAGAGAATTAAACCAAGAGAGATGGGGAGCAGTCGAAGTTTTGAAAGAGATCCTGCTGTTCCCCAAGGACCCCCCCCCCCCTCCACACACACACACATACAGGATAATTTCATAAATACAACTAGCGATGGTCAGCAGTCTTTGCTTGTTGCTGGATCTGCTGAAGAAGAGTTGCAGCCAGTTGCAAAGTTGCCTGGAGACGTTTCTGTGGATCAGTATCAATCTCTTCTTGAACGCCACTATTCTGCAATGGTGGATTACCCAAGGATTCAGGAACATTGCATGTCTGGTGTAGCAACTGCCCTTGACCAAACTGTGAAATTGAAGTGTTGGAAGAAGATGCATGATTCTGTGAAGTGGACACCTGTGATGATCGGAATGTATGTTCAGTCTGATTTACTAGGCTTGTCTGTTTAAAATCTTCTCCTGGTGAAAAAGAGGGTTCACTCCCTGATGGTTGTTTTTGTCCAAGAAGAGATGCCAAGTGAGCAAGATGTTCGGGTTGTAGTGATGAAACTGGTAATGGCAGAGACACCTGAGATTTGCTTTCCTGTTGAGTGAATGTACTGCTGCCAGATAAAGGAATACTTGAAATTCCAGGTGTATAATGACTCGACCTTGTTTCTTGCACAACCCTAGGTTTTGAGGAATGATATTCCTGGGTGACAGAAGAATCAGCAGGATGGATGGAAGTATTATTGGGTAAATGAGAAAGTACATTTCCAGTAGCAGGTTTTGAGTTTCGTAAATCTTGGGTAGACCAGTTAGATGGAAACATAGGGTTCCTAATCTGAAGCAGTTGCTCGTACCTATTCTCATTACTCTCACTAAGAACATCAGGTAGTTTCTCAACTGAATGAACTGGCCCGGAAGATGAAGCTAAAGACGATCCAGGCATATCCCCCAAATAAGGAAGATCTTCAACACCAGCTTTCCTCAATCTAGAGTAAGTTACAGATTGGATAGGTTCCGAGGAAGCATTGAAATAGGCTTGACTTTGACCATGGGCAGAGGACCTGATCTCAGGTGAAACTGACCTTGGGTATAGCATATCCTCGTGAAAGGTTGGAAGCTTGGAATCTATTGCTTCAAGTGGATGATGGAAGGACCTGAAATTAGAACTGGGGTGCTGGAATCTTAAGATGACACCAGAGATGCTCATTTTCCCTGGCACTTTCAGAACCTTTTCAGAAAAATCAGATGGTGGTACAAGAAACAAGGTGGTCTTCTCACCCAATTTAGCAACTGCTACTCGCTGCTTTTCCCCCAAATAATGCATGAATTCATTGTACAGTGCAATGTCAGAGTCAGCTTCTGGAACAAAGAAGACCACCCATGTACTAGCAGCTTGACGGAAATGCTTTGCAAGCATATCAAGACCTGTCCTTGCTGTGCAGTTTAAAAACTCAGGCCTGCAACAAAAGCTTATGGTCAAAAAGTGGCATGAAGACAGAATCTGTCATTTCAGTTCATCAACTTTGATCAGTGAAAGGAAGTGCTTCATGCATGCAGGCAGGCGGACCATACTCATTCACACCTCTAAATTATTTGTTGAGATCTGGACAAACCATATGTGGACATAAAATAAATTAAACCCAAATTACAGCCATAGCAAGAAAGTGGAAGCATAATTTTGCTACCAGATAGGGCATAGTTGGGAGAAACAATACTAGAAGATTCATGGCCAACAAAATATATAGCTAACAGAAAATGTTTAGAGCATATTAGACCTCCTCGAACTTCTTCCTTGTGCGATAAATTTCTTCCTTATGCTAATTAGAACATAAATCCATACATAATACACTATTTAAACGATTTTACTTACAACATCATGTCAAGGACTTTTCCCACTGGAAAGCAGCGAGCACGACAGACTGGAGTTCCCCCCTTTGCTATTGTCCCTTCCCATTTCCACTCTTCAGTAAATGGAGACTGATGTAAATCAGAATTAAATTTTTGCCATTTAACAGGATTAGGGAAAGAACCAGAAGGTCCTGAACCTGCATCAGAACCATTATAAGAGGCATTCAAATGGTCACTTCTTTCCCCATGAGGACGCATTGAGTTCATTGAGCGATCAGGGATATGTTTGTAACCAAAAGTACCGAGTTCAAAGTTTTTATCATAGGCCTCACGTTCAGGAAAGTCTGAGAATGCCCTTGGCAAACCAAGTGGCTTATCTTGTTCTATATCAGAGAAAGGATACTCTGGAAGCTCTTTATCCAGAGGAAACGACCCTGTCTTTAGTTTCTTTGCTTCTGGGAAGAGGCAAGCATCTTCTGGGAAGTCCCAGCGGCCTTCATAAAGTCGACTTTTTTGAGGAAGTCTTTCTGGAGAAAAATCACGTCTATGAGCAATCCTGTCTCTTGCAGGACTACTTCTGCGTCGTCCATATATCTCTTCTGGCACTCCTAGATCAGACCCTGTTCTTTGCACCCTCATCTGCTCACAGGGACTTCCACCAGAATGAAAGGAACCATTCCTACCAAAGCCAATGAAACTGGAATCTCCAGACTCTGAATTAGACATGAAACAAGAAGATACTTTTTGTGCATCTCCTGTTGAACTACCAAAGTTCCTATCTTGAGGATAATTCTCAATGGATCGCCCAGAATGACCACTTGATCTGAAACGAGGAGAAGAAGGAGCATTTATTGAGTTCCTCCCATGCTCAGGCTGACCAATGTCACTCTTTGCAAAGCATATGTTTACACGGGGATTATTAAATAGTTTCCCCTGAAGAGCTTCTTTTGCCCTGCAAGCTGCTGCTAAACTCCTAAATTGCACAAATGCATAGCTACGACCCGGAAATGCAGTAATCTTTTCAATCTCACCAAATGGCAAAAAGGCTTTTCGTAGAACCATTTCATCCACATTCAAGAAAGCTGGAAACCCTATCCACAACACCTCACTTGGTTCTGCATTCTTATCCCCCATTCTAGACTTGTCAGGATAAAATGGTTCAGGACTATGACGACGTGTTCTTGAATCCCTCTGAAAAAGTGGAGTTCCACATTCAGCAGAGCGCTGGTCATCTCGCCGTTGCAGGTTGTCTTCATGTAATGATGTTAATGGTCTTTCCTGTAATTTAAAAGCTCTTGAAATAAGAGAAAATTATGCTTATACAGGGCAGGAAAGTAATATTTTGGTGTACTAAGCAATTTAATTAAATAATAATTCAATAAAGTGTACACCCTTTCAATTTGCCTAAAGGCCACAAGCTATTCAAACTGTCAATGTTTGAATTGATCATCCCACATGAAAAGTGTAGCAAAACTATGAACAAATGAAAGACAGAGGTTGACAGGATAAAAAGGGTATATAACATGGCAAGAAACAAGAATATATGCTAACATGCTTCAATTAGACTTGTAGAACTACAAATTATCTAAGAGGGGTAAGGGAGGAAAGACAAAAAGCCAAGTTGCTGAAACTTCAATCATGAATTTTATCTACCAAAATAACCAAGTGAAAATTTAACTGCATATGCAATTAATACAGATAATACATTCCCAGTGCTTTGTGGAGAATAAAGCAGTATAAGATAAAGAACAAATTGTTGCTATCAGAAAGGAATCTAAGTGAACAACATGGAAAACAATTATAGCTGCTATCAGAAAGGAGTGAAAGACAACTAAGATGGTTGTGCAATGCACCAGGGAAGACCAATGATAATATGAGTTTGTTTAGCTAGAAACGATAGCAACAATT
>NW_010729084.1:9296384-9355205 GCF_000365185.1 Nelumbo nucifera
TTGTATTGCATTAATCAGTGGTAAGCACAAGCACACAGTATAGTGTCGAGGGGATCCCGTGCTTAACCTTTACACGCTTATGAGCTCACTCGACTACCTAMCTCCCCTCAAAGAGTACGTTAAGCTTTTGGGGGAGTGACAATAGGAAACATCAAAATGATGGAAAAGCATACTAAGTAATTACAATAACACCATTGGCAGTCCCCCTTACAAAATACAAGCAAAGCCCACCCATGACACCATGAAGGCACGCGGTTGGCACTCGGAGGGCTCATTGCAGGTGCTTGATGGCGCGACGAAGGAGTCACCTGTGACAAAGAGGCTAGGAGAGGGTATATCAGGAGGGGCCACCCAGCTAGAGTCGAAAAGCTTCAAGAAACGAGACCAAACCAAGTACATGAAGTCACATGGATAAAGAGATAGGAAATAGAGGGCTGGACCTACAGAGGTTGCAACAGTTCTCCACCGGAAGAAAGCTACCTTGGGAGGAACTTGGGCGGTTGGGCCCTCCAGAACCAGCCCCATTGAACAGTCTCCCTTGGGTGTGGTAACATAATCCTATAGCAGGAGCTTGAAGAGAAGGAACCCAACCTCTCACCCACCCATACTCTCCTATCAGATGCACTAGGGGATAGCTGAAAATCATTCAATCTGGAAAGCAAAGAGCTGAGGTCTTCCACCTTCCAGTCATTCAAATTCCTACGAAAAGCAGGATTCCACACCACCAGAGCCCCAGAACCTCATAATAGTCTGATACAAGAGCGTCCCTATCTGCTGCAATTGAAAAAAGGGATGGGAACACTTCACATAGAGATTGGTCGATACACCAAATATCCTTCCAGAAGAAAGTTTTGCCACCCCTCCCAGGCAAACTTTACATTCCTCAGAAACTCCTGTTTATGTTTCATAATACCTTTCCAGAGACTGCATCCATAAGAGGCCAGATTGTCACAAGTCTCCCACTCATTATTAGACAAACCACATTTCCTTAGAATTACCTGCCACCACAAGCAATTCACTTCCACCCTAAACCTCCATAACCATTTGCAGATGAGGGCTTTGTTCATAAAGTGCAATTGCCTGATCCCTGCCCCTCCCAAGTGTTTAGGTTCACAAACCCAACTCCATGAAACCCAGTGGATTTTCTTTTTATTGGGTCCCATCCAGAGGAAGTCCCTTCAAAGATTTTCGATAGTGTCCACTATGGCCACTGGCTAGCTAAAAGAATGGACTTGAATAGTTATAGCTAGAAGCTATTCATTAAATCATATTTACTGAACCTAAAAAATAACTACAGTAAAACATAAATGCATTCAGGATTTTACAGTAACTGATCATTTTCTGTATACAGCATACTTAAAGCCTCGTATGCCCTAGAAGAAAGAAAATGTCAGTAACATTCACTTAACCAAACAAATCTACAAATGATAATTTGTCAGTTGCACTTACCTGCAGATACACAACTTCACTCATATTTCCTACATAAGGCGACGCCTAGGCGACAAGGCACCCTTGAAGTCTCGCCTCGCCTAATTGCCAAGCAGTTTTCTATAGTGTGTTATAACAAACTTTTATATTCTTAATTTTTTGAGGTTATAATTATAAAATAGACATTTTTTAACTAAAATTTTCATTTTGTGTGTTTATATACTAATTTCTTTTTATTAATTTTTTATTTGTTAGGGTTTAATCAACACAAACATTGCTAAGTGCTGTATTGAACCCTCAAAGACTTAAAAACCTGAAACTAAGTAAGAAAGAACATAAAATGTTGTCCACTCAACACATTTTCTTCTTTTTCTTTAATAATTTTGTGTGTTTTTATACTGTGTTATAACAAACTTTTATATTCTTAATTTTTTGAGGTTATAATTATAAAATAGACATTTTTGAACTAAAATTTTCATTTTGTGTGTTTACATACTAATTTCTTATTTGTTAGGGTTTAATCAACACAAATATTGCTAAATGCTGTATTGAACCCTCAAAGACTTAAAAACCTGAACCTAAGTAAGAAAGAACATAAAATGTTGTCCAATCAACACATTTTCTTCTTTTTCTTTACTAATTTTGTGTCTTTATATGCTACTTTTTTCTTCTTCCACCTTTTCTTTTCTTCTTTTCCTATAACAGAAATAGGGGCTCAGCCCCTATATTTTTTGAATTTTCTTTTCTTTCTTCTTTTTCTTCTCATGAATATGTTGGAATATGTTGATTTTCTCTACTTCAACATGAAATTTATACTTTTCTTATGAAAATTATGGATATTTATTAAGGAAATATGATTACGGAACCTAGGGAACTACCCTAGGATACATGTTTTTACTTAAAAGAATCCATCGCCTAGGCGACTAGGCACCCCCTGTCGCCTAGCCTCGCCTTGGCGCCTTGAAAAATATGAAGCTTGTATTATGCATCTTAACAGAATGTTGCCAATGTTTTTTTTTTTGTTTTGGATAAAAAGTAAGGTAATTTTGTTCATCAAAAGTACAACATACAACCAGAGAAGTAAACATAAGCCATCCTCCCGAGCAGATAATCAAAGATCCCACACACTTAATGAGTTTAGAACCAAGAACATATTCTGATTTCTAAACTCAGGCACAGCAGATAACCATGAAGCTATCCTAGCAACAGTACATTGATTCAGAGCATCAGGACTCTTTTTGGTTTTTAAATAGTCTTTTGTTCCTTTCCTGTCCAGATAGAGCTGATTACAGCAGCTGGAATACACTTCCAGAGGCATTTGCCTTTTTTAGATAGGCCTGGGAGAACAGTGCAGAAGATCCTTCACCAAGCCCAGCATAACCCAAGTACCCAACAAATACCAACAGCTTACAGGAAGTGAGACCAAATCTTCCAGACAAACAGACTGGATGCAAAAATGGTAAATGGACTCCTTTACTTGTCCACACACCCCGCAACTCAGTTCTTCAATATAGGTACCTCTTCTAGCATGGTTACTTCTTGTCAGGCATTTCCCAAGAGTTGATGCCCAAACCAAGAAATTGATTTTGAAAGGAGAGGAGGGAATCCAAACTTGTTTAAAGGGAAACTCAGATCCCCTCAAGTTGTTTAAGCCATCAACAAAGGATTTAACCGTAAACCTACCACCAGCATTCCATTTCCAAGTCCACTGATCATTTGAAAGTGGACAAGGAACGGGAAAAGCCATGAATTAACATATCCCCGATTTATCTTGTACCAGATTCCAACACAATGAATATTCAAATGTAGTAACCGTCTGCACTGCCAAGAACAGTAATACTGTAGGACTTCACATTTCATATCTGTAGGGAAATTAATGGGAATTTCCACATGGTTTTGCAATTTTAATCTTAGACAATTTACTTGATTCTAGCTAAATTATGATTTTGAGAAATGGTAAGAATTTATTAATGATCATAAAAAGAAAAACTGATAAGAAAGAGGTTTCCTCAACAGCCAATTACATAGAAAAACATTTCAACTTACAAAGAGGATTACACATTGAAATCATTCATCCATAAAATATTTCCCCAATGATCAATGAAATGCCTAAAATGAAAACCCTGGAACAGATGACTAATAGAAGCCCACTTGATGAAAATCCTCAAATGCATTATACAAATTATGTTCCTAATCTAGTCATTCAAGAAGATAAAAGTCCAAAAGGTTCTGATAGGCAGATTTCTGTTCTCCGGTTTCTGCTATTGTCTTGTGATTACAAGTGTACATCATGCTTGTTAAGAATGAGAATCACCGTCTGTCAAGAGCATTTAGTTGTACCATAAAAGGCTTTGTAGTCAATGCTTCATGGTGTCAGTTGCAATTTCTTTCTTCTCAATCTTTTGAGTTAATGGATGCTGTGGATAATAGGAATACATGTAAAAATAATGAATCAGTTTTGTTTCTGATTCACACATTGCATATTCTAATTGGACAGAATTAGATCAGATCTCACACTTCTGAAGCACTCAGCCATGCCAAGAGACTGAATATTTCTGGACCTCTGGGTCAAAGGTTCCTGTTTTAATGGTGTAATTAGCCAGGAACCTCAGTTTTGTTTCAAATTGCATTTTGTCAAAATGAAGCAAGTAACCATGTTTCTTCACCTCAGAGCACCACAACAAGATCTTAGAAAAATTTTGTATCTTGAAAGGAAATAAATGTGCAGACTCAGATTACAAAAGCAGTTAAGTTAGTAACTAATCAAACATGGAGCAGGAGCAGCTAAGATGCGTGTCAAATATCTTTTGTTCACGGATCAGAGACAATCACGAATATAAAACATCTTTCCCTGGCTAATTTGCAAATTTGGGAGTTGGCACATTTTCTTTGTTAAGAAAAGTGCATGTTCTTTGTCAATACCATATAACAGTGCATGTCTTTTGCAATTTGGGGAAATATGGTATACATTCTTTGTGCAATTTGGGAAATTAGTTGGAATCTGGTACACATGCATCATGGATATAAAATAAACTTTTTGTCAGGATTACTAATTTAATGCAATCAATTATTGCAGTCACTAGAGCAAAACTTTACAAGAGATATTTTTTTAGAAAAGGTAACTTTCATTGCAAAAAGGCAAAGGGGAGGATGTACATACATACAAACCAATCAGACCAGAAGTAAAAGAACAAACGAATCCTCGCAAAAGTTAGAAAGGTATCCAGGAAAAGGGTATATGGTTATGTGGACTGTTTCAGAAAATAAGTTTGTAGGGGACAAGAATTGCATAATGCATATACAATTTCATCTGCTAGACTGCTATCAGCATCAAGTATGTTACTAATCCCGCACCAAACAGTAACTGTTGTCCATCTGATTGATTACTTATACCATTGTATCTCCTAGACTGCTAGGAGCATCAAGTTTAAGTTATTTCTCATCTCTTTTTAATTCAACTTGAATATTTGCATTCTGTCATGGTAAACATACATTGGCATTTCTCATTTGGATGACAAATTGACAACCACTTCATGTACTTAAAAGTCCAAAAGAAAGAAGACCTTCTAATGTTGCTTGTTCTCCATGTCAAGCAACGTTGCTTGAGAAAATTGTCACATATTTGAAGGCCCCACCCAGGAAGAATTGACAACTTAATCTGTGCATTGCCAGCTCATGTACTTTGCTCTAGCAGGAAAATTTTGGGGGATTTATCACCTTTTTGAGGTCTATTGGAATATTTTGAAGGAACAAAAGTGGCATGTCTTAATGCTAAAACATAAAAAAAAAATAAAGAGATAAAGAATATAACGTTTTCTCAAAGGTATTCAGCTTTGGTCTTCCATTGCAAGAGATCCCCCAGTTTTGAAATTACAAAATTTGTTTTTGATGGTAACAGGATCATCCCCCTTCAAGTTTACGAATATATAGATACTTTACCCATAAGAAAAAGGAATTAGCAATCCCACCCTCAGAAGTAATCAAATATCACTACTTAGGTCATCCAATTAAAGAGCCTTCAGATACCAGAAAAATATCAAGATTACCTACAGATGGTCAGATGATCACAATGACTAGTGCAAGCTCTATTTGGATGCCTACTGAAAGCATGGTTGTCAAGGCATAAATGGGTTCCTAGGTGACAAAGAGTGTGCCTAGGCGACAAAGCCCCCTTGGAGGCTCGCCTTGCCTAATCGCCAAGCAATTTTGTACATACTGTATTAAACTAAAATATTCATTTTGCATGTTTATATACCAATTTCTTTTTAGGTTTAATCAACACAGGCATTGATAAATACTGTATTAAACCCTCAAAGACTTAAAAACCTGAACCAATAAGGAGGAACTTAGAATTAGGGGTTCAATCCCTATATTTTCTGAATTTTCTTTTCTTTCTTCTTTTTCTTCTCGTGAATATGTTGATTTTTTTTTTTACTTTAACATGAAGTGTACACTTTTCTTATGAAATTTTTTTTTTATGAATATTTTTCTTAAGAAAATTATGGATAATTATTAAGCAAATATAAAATTAGATTGAAAAGCTTCAAAGGAGTTTTCTTTGGAGAGGCTGGGAGAAAGAGAAAAAAGTGCACTTGGTGAGTTGGGAGCAAGTCTGCCTCCCCAAAATTGAAGGGGAGTAAGGCATAAGGAAGCTGAAAATTTTTAATTCTGCCCTCCTCTGTAAATGGATTTGGAGATATGCTGTAAAACCTGATGCTTGGTGGAGATCTCTCATTGCCAGCAAATATGGTGTGAGTTGGGGAAATTGGAGAACTAGGGATCCTCCTCCTAACTACGGTAACTCTCTATGGAAAGGGAAAATGAAGACCTTTTCAGATCTGGCCAAGGGGGTCTCAGTTAGGGTGGGTAATGGTAACAGGACCAAATTCTGGAAGGACCCTTGGTGCTCAGATGTTCCTCTTGCTGAGTCCTTCCCACTCCTCTTTCAGTGTGCTTCAAATCGAGAGGCCTCAGTTGCTAAGTGCTATAGTATTTCTGGTGGTTCATTTCTTTGGACTCCATCTTTTCAAAGAAATCTTTTTGATTGAGAGGTGGAAGAGGCAGCAAATCTCTTGACCTGTCTTCAAAATCAAGATCTGGATTATAATACGAAGGACAAGTGGCTTTGGAGGTGGAATTCTGATGGTTTGTCTGTAAAATCTTTGGCTGCTATGCTTGGTAGGAAGGGTGTTCCTGATTTCCCAGCTCGGCAAGTGTGGAATCCCATCAGCCCGACTAAAGCCAGCTTCCTAGTTTGGACTATGGCTCTAAATAAATGCCTTTCTAAGGCGAACCTTGTGAGAAGGGGAATCCAGGTTTCAGACTTGTCTTGCAGTTTATGTGGAAGCAGTGCTGAATCCACTGGTCATTTGTGTATCCACTGCCCGTCTTCTGCTTAGTTGTGGAACCATTTCCTCAACCTCACTAAGGTTTGCTGGGTGATGCCGAGGTCGGTTAAAGAGTTGTTAAGCTGCTGGCAGATTAGGGGTTTGAGCAGGAAAAAGAATACTCTCTGGAAGTTGATTCCAATTGCTGTAATCTGGTGCATCTGAACCGAGAGGAATAGAAGGGTTTTCAATAACAAGTTTCTAAGTCTGAAGGACTTGACTCAGAAGTTAGTGGGCAAGCTGATTTCTTGGTTGTCTGTGGCTGCAGATTTTAGAAACTGTAATGTGCCAGATATATTATTTTCTGTTTCTTGATGGTTCATGTATTTGCTGTTTAGATCAGTCAGCCTGTTCTGGGACTGATCTCAGCCTCCTGTGTGTATCTCTTTCTCAATAAATATTACTTTACCTATTTCCGAAAAAAATTATTAAGCAAATATGATTATGGAAGCTAGGTAACTACCCTGGGATATATGCTTTTTACTTAAAAAAAAATATGTCGCCTTAGCAACTAGGCAACAAGGCGCCCCCTATCGACTATTATAATCATTTCCCTTTTTAAGCTCTTTACTTTCAAAAAGAAAAATATGCTATTACCCACAAAAATATACATCTCCACTATTATGGAAGGGGAAAAACTCTGTTATTTTGGGCTCTTTAAGATTGGTTTTGCATAAAAAATATGAAGCTATATCTGTTACACCAAGTCGTCATCACCATCTAAGACTTATCCCAACTAATATGGGGTCAGCTACATGAATCCTGTTCTGCCATTCCGCCTTGCTCAGTACCATATACATTATTAAATTGTGGGCCCCTAAATCATTTCTTACTGCTTCAACCCATGTCTTTTTTTTAGTTAAGTAAAAAAGGATTTTTAAAAAAAAATAAAAAAAAACAGGAAATATACAAAGAAGATTCTGAAAAGGAGGTGCAAGATGCAGCCTCAGAAACAATCAAAAAACTCAAATTACAATTGGGCCCAAAACATATATTCCCTACACACCCCTTGCTTGGCTAAGTAATCTGCTATTTAGTTGACCTCCTTTGCCAAAGGATCCTTAAGAGTCATATTATTTATTAGCCATTTAAATCTTTTCACAGCTTCCCTATAAATCCATACAACAGTGTATTTGTCAGCCACCCAACTACTATCAGATTAGAGTCTCACTCAATTACCAATCTGTCACAAGCAGCTGTCTTGCAAACTGCACTCCTTGCAGTTATATTAAACTTGTTTACGAGGTTAACTTGTTAAACCAAAGCTTTATAAATCTTGCATAAGTATTACATTAAACTTGTTTATGAGGTTAATGGCTAGACAATGCCAAGTTTCTCTTGCTTTCTGTTTTAGTTATAAGAGTCCAAGAATTCAAGGGGCACTAGATTATTGCTTTTTCTTTTGCTTTGGTTATCATATTTTAGATGCAAGAACAGTAATTAAATTATCTGATTAGATGAAACAGTGTTAGAACCATGTCAATACACCAAAACAAATTCTGACTCAAGGTATTAACAACTTAATTTAGCAAGACAATCATTTGTATGTCACAAGGCAGAAAAGGGCAGAGACCACTTATTTTTGCATTAAAAAAATTATATCAGTTTTTTTCCTTATTCATCTTCCAAGTTAATTGGAGGTTTCCATAAACAGTATTTGAAGAGACCTGCTATTGCCTTTGAATTAGAAGGTGTCATCTTATGGGGTAGAATCCTCTTTGCTACTTTATGGGGATTGAACAAGGAATTCTTTAAAAAAAAAATGAGGTTGCTAAACAGAGTATGCAAAGATATTAGGTCATTTATTATTGACTGGGCATTGATGCATGAACATTAAGGGCATAAATAGGTTGGATTCTAAAGATAATTGGGAGGATATAGTGTATCACTAATTGTAATTTTTATGCATAGACTGTGAGTTGCTTCCATCCTCTTTTTTTACATTTTCTCATGCATGATCATGCCTTTCCCAGGGGAAGAAACAGGCTGAAGAGAACTAGGTTGCATTTTGTTTAAGTCACTTAATGAAATTGCAAAAGTAAATGTTTTCAGTGCAAATTCAATAGTGTACTCTGGAAAGTAATGAATAAAAATAAATAAAATTTACAGTTTTTTTTTTCAGTTCTTCCTTTTTTACTTGATAATCCAATACAAAATGTATTGTTATTAATTATTATGTTAAAAGAACAATAATAAAATAAAATGTGAAAGAACATCAACATGGGAAATTACAGTGACAATGTGCTTTTAGCAGGCTCCCTCTTGTTTGTTTCAATATTCAGAAAGGCAATCAGAATGCTATTTGTTTAGTCCAGAAAAAATGAAAGGGAGAGAAATCCAAAGCAGATAGTTGAGGATTGCTTGAAATCTCATCACATCCCAAAAGAATTAAAGAATGATAGTTAATAAAACAAATGAGGACACAAAGCCAGAAAAATAAATGAAACCAATAAAAGAAAACAGTTTATTGAATTCCTCCCAAGTCTGGACAATAGTGAAGCATAAAAGCCCAATACAGAAACATTTCTTGAATGCAGGCAAGCATGCTTTTATGCTTGGAATGCAAGCAAGCATATTCTACTTACCAGGTTAAGCTAGGCATCCATTTTTTCACCCTTTTGGATCAGTACCAGACTTTTATGGACTTTTTATTCACCAATTAATATTGTCTATCTTGATATGAATTGTACATTTTCAAAACAAATTATACAAGCCCATTTCTGGACTAGAGCAGGTGCTTAAATAAACATATACCTTGCAAATTAGTTCTGTTTGCTTTTTGCTGCTTTAATTAACTAAGAATCAAGAACAAGATGACTTCATGAGAACCAAGTTGACAAGGTTGGTGTACCAGTCAAGAGAAATTAGCTACAAACAGTAAGAAATGAAGAAGGGCAAATTGGTGATCTTTTTGAGGGGAAAAATTAGCTACCATGAATCCTAGACCAGCCTGTTTAGGTGGGCATATAAAGGCATAAATATAGTACCATCCTTACAATGTATTACAAATCAATAGGAGAAAGAGCATGGCAAAGAAAATGCCAGACTATTAAATAAGTTCTTACTTCATCCTTTCAGCCTTTGTTGATATGCTTGAAGAGGTGGATTTTATAAATAATATTTTTGTATGCTTTAAAAACCCAGAGACATCATAACACTATTCTTTTGTTTCAGAACACATCTAATTAGTTTCACAATCCCATGCATAATATGCTTTCAATTGATGACAATAAGTTAAAACAAACATGGAGCTCAAGATCCTTCTTGCACATTTAAAACGAAATCAGTCTCCCTTGAGTAACAAAATCAATAATATCTTAAGTCCAACAGAATAAAGGGTTAATTGATGCTACTAGTGTATAGGAGATTGAGGATCTGGTGCTCAAGATAATAACTTCCTTCTGAAGGTGGGAGTATATAATTTGTATTACTGAAAGTTAAAAGGTGTATATGGGATGATGTACAAGGGGACCAAAAAAGACAAGGAAAAAAAAACTCTAGCCTAGACCTGCAAGCCCATCTGCCATAGAATTCAATTCCCTATGAATCCATCTAAGATAGGCTTGCAGAGAAACAAGATCTCTGGTTTCGTTCAGAAAATGTGCCCATTCCATTCCATAGGCCCTTTCTAATTGCTTTGCTCCACATTATTGCTAAAAATAAGAACTTGGCATCAAATCATCAACTTCATTATATTGATCAGTTAGGATTATCTGACCAACACAGTTTAACAAAGGCTTGGTTAATAAAAGAAAACGTGTTCCATTTGGCAAATCAACCATTTAATTAATCAAGGAAGAAGTTAATCTAATTTAGCATTCCAGAATTATTAAGGTGAATTCCATACTAGTGTAGTAACATTGATTAGAGAAAATACATTTTATGTAAGGTTAACACATATTAGTTCTTGGTAGCCTGCACCATGCCAATTTAAATAATTACATTCCCAAAACACCAATCCAAATATGAAATATGTAATTCTATTCAAAGTCAATTCATATAGGATGTCCATAAATTTAGTCTCACACTTAAACACTTCTTTATCCCCCAAATAGCAAATTTGCAAATGAAACCTTAAGCAGCCAAAGACAGAGTGAGCCATAATTACAAGTTAGTTCATTTTCTATGAGATTCTACACACTTTCCCTCGTTTTCTTGATTGATATCAAGAAAACATGCATTTCTTTGGAGAAATTAATTCAGACATTAACATTTTCAAGTGTTAACATTACATTACAATTATGTCGACCTCCTCTTGGATTGGTGAGTGATAATGTATTAAAAACAAATCCCAGAATGTTAAGATGCTTCCTGTGATAATTGTTCATGGTGTTCCTCCGAGGAAGTTATCATTTTATGATGGCACATATAAGAAAGAAGCTTTAAGATGCATTTCTCCCATATGATTTTAGTTTTAATTTAATCAAAGATGTTCACCAGATAAGGGACGAAGTATTTCTATGATTTAGATGGGTGCCAAATGCTGAATAACTGTTCAAATAGCTTATGTGATTTCCAAATAGAAAATACCCATTTTCTAGTTCTTGACAGCTGCTTAAAATTAAATCTTGCTTGATATGACTGGGGGAGCTTTCCCCTGCCTTTTGTAGCTTTCTTTCTGTGTTGTTTCCCTTGTTATCCAAAAAAATAAATATTAATAAATTTAAGCAGATACCCCATATAGCAGTCAAAACCCCACCAGTTACAAACTCTCAAGGTAACTAAAAATTGCTGGCCTTTACGTGGTAACAATTAGTTGGAGAATAAATTAGACCATTATTGATTGCACAGACCACCGTATCACAAATCAGGACTTCCAGTCATTCATTTTCCCCTTATCACATATTACCTCCCAAACATTTGGACACTACCTTTTTCTAGGCAAGTGCATTCCTTCAAACATTTAAATCAACAAAACATGTGGAACAAAAGCTTCATTTTCTTCATCTCTCATTTATGCAATAACAGAGCCCTCATCCTACTAATTGTAAATCTGCAACCCCTCACAAAATTGCTGGGCATTATTGTAATTCTTGAGACCATAAGACTTGAGGAACAACCCTTCTAAATAAACACTTCCAAACCATTAAAAAAGATAATCTTAGTCTCGGTGATACAATCTAAACAAATGGAAAAGCTCCTGCTATGCAAAATAAAATGGTTGATTCAAGTATTGCATGGACCATGGGGTATTGAAAGTAGTACATTCAGATGCTGATCATAGCATGGGTTGAAATGTGTAATTTATAACAGCATTTAGTAGCAGATGGCTACTAAAGTCAGTAACCTGGAGACATGCAGCTCAAGTTAATTAATTTTGTTCAATTGAATCATGCTTTTCATGTGGTAAACTTGCTACCTCAAAATTAAACTTCAAATTACTTATACTTTTAGATGATGGAGCAAAAAACAATATAAAGTACAACAAAAGCAGAAAAAACACAATGAAATAGAGGTCGGCATAACTAACCGCCTTGGCAAACTCAATTTTAAGTGGCATTCCTGCAACAAGAACCCCTTGAAGTGTTTTCATTGCAACAATTGCATCTTCATCTCTCCTAAAGTTAACAAAAGCATAACTACGACCAGGTTGGAAAGCAATGCTATCAAGTTCTCCAAACCGCAAAAACTGCTCTGATAAAGCAGACTCATTTAGGTGATGAGACAAATTCCCAACCCATAGGTGTCGGGATGGAGGGTTGCTCCGCCCTTGATGACCCTTCTCCTCAAACCTTGGCGAGTACTCCCTTCGGAATCTATCTCTTCCTCCCCTACCAATCTGCAACAAATGGCATAAGATCATCATGGTCAGAAAATCATCTTTAAATACCAGTTCAATTTCAATTCAATTCGATAATCAAATTATGGAACTAACAAGAGAAAGGATTCACTCTAGAACAACCAAAAGGAAAACAAGAAAAGGAGGACATCTAGTTTGAAGCACAAAAATAAAAACAAACATGGAAAATTAAATATATTCTCTCATTCAAATTGAAAATTAAACAGTGTATCACTTGTGCCCAACCAATCTACAGGAAAACATACATCCATCATGCTCAAACAATCTCTTAATAAATGAACTCCTATTTTGTTTCACACCAACAATAGAAAAAAATTGCAAGCAATAACATTGCCACTCAGCCACTGAACTGGAACATTTCCAAAAATGCACACACTCATCTCTTTCTCCCAAACCAATCAGCAGTAAAACGTATATAGCCCTAAATGTCATAAAATAATCACTTAACTCAACAGAGACTTTGATCCCAACTATTTAGGGTTAGCTATGTGGATGTTGTCTCATTATTGCACTCTATCACACCAGAAAGTAACCTCCAACAAATTAATCCAAATTCACTTCATAACTCCATTCAATAAAATAAGCAAAACGAATTCAAGCTAAATTTTGGAAATCCGAAAAAAGAAAAGGAACTAAGAGAACAGATTGGTTATAATGCCTTTGAGTTCAAATAAAAAAAAATATATACATTCATTACTGCCTTAACAATTCACATCAAAACCTACACTCAACAAGGTCCGAAAACAATCTATGAATCAACTAGTCCAGTACCAATTTCGCTTCATCAATCAAATCAATGAACTAGAAAGTAATACGGTTTTTCCCTAAAACTCAAAAAAAAAAAAAAATCCAGAAGAACCAAGTAAAGAGATTGAATCATTGTTCCTTTAAACTACATAAAGTACAACATACGCACTCATTACTTCCTTTCCTAAAAATCCATAGCAAAGAAGAAACACATCAAGGTCAGCAACTATCCTTTGAATAAACTAATCTAGTTTCGACTTCATTCAAATAAAGTTTATTCATCAACTGTGTTATTTATCTAACAGGTCAAATGGGTTCCAACTAGAAGTCAGGAATCTAAAAAAGCAATTTAAAAATAAAAGAAACTTCATACAGGAAAAAGGAAACCTAGAAATAAATTTGAAATCTCATCGACTTTGGAACTTGAACTTAAACGTGTATTCAACCCAAACATAGATAACGAAATCAAATCTATTAGACCAGTCACATAAAACTGAACAAAAAAGAGAAAATCTGCAACAAGATGACAGAAACCCTAGTAACGCACTAACGGATTTTAAACTCACCATTTTATCAAATCTTTGTAGTCGAAGAAAAGGCAGGAAGCTATCAGCCTATCACAGAGTGAGACTGGGAACTGCGAAGGCAATGGACTCAAGGGTTTTGAGGCCACTGACACACGTGGTGGTGGCGCGTATGACGAGAGATTTCTGTTTGTTAAATAGTGTATGAATCGTCTATGGGAACAGAAGGATAATGGACGAAAAATAATCCGCCACGCCAACCTAATCCCATGGCTCACGTGTGATTGGCATAGTATACACATGGGCCAGGCTTGGGCCAGACCTTGCCAAGTCCTGATGCGGGCCTATTATTAAACGGACCTAAAAGTCGGACGCGTGTCCATCCAGACCACATTGCTTAGAATACAACTATACAAGGAGAGATTGGCTTATCTGCTGTCACCGAAGAGAGTAGGCCCTGTTTGGGGCATCGTTTCCATGCAACGAATTCTTTTGGTATAACACATGAAATAACTTGTAATTGGCATTCCCATGGAACAGGAAAATATGTTCATGAAATGAGGATTTTGCCATTTCTCACGAAATTGACAAACGTGCCATTCCCATGCTTATTTAAAAAACTGAACATGTGTGCGACCCCATTCACATGTAAATGGGGTTATTTTGGTAAAACCACAAAACATTAGAATCTCATGCAATTGATAAGCCCTAACCTCTTGATAGGCTACCTTTTCCTTTTTCCTCTCGATCCATCAATCCTTCCTTCATGGTTAGCTCAATGAGACAGTTTATATGAAACCTACTCCAAGGTACTATAGTGATCCCTCTCTCTTGTCAGTAGATTGAAGAAGTCTCTCTATGGTTTGAAACCAACTCCCCAAGCTTGGTTTAAGTGGTTTTGTAGTGTTGTTGTTATTGTCGGTTATAGTAAGATCTTATGACTATTCTCTCTTTGTCCATAGAAGATTTCAAGACATCACCATCCTCTTTTAGTATGTTCATGATATGTTGTTGATTAGGGATGATGATGAGGGAATTAGAGAACTTAAATCCCTACTTTATAGTTCATTTCATATGAAGAATTTGGATGATCTCACCTACTCCCTAGGACTTGAGGTTCAAATAAATGATCAAGGATATTTCATATGTCAACAAAAGCATGTATCTGATTTTATCAAATTAGTTGATCTTGCTAATGACAAGCACGTTAATATTCCCTTGGAATTAAATGTCAAGTTATCCAAAATAAAGGGTTCACTACTTCTTAATGCCACACTTTATCTACAACTTGTAGGCTTTCTCATTTATGTTACTATGACCTATCCTGAAATCTCCCAGGTAGTTCAAGTTGTTAGTCAATTTATTTATGCCTCACGTTAATCCCATGTAGCTCATTGGATTATTCAATATATTCATGGAACTCTATCTTAGGGCTTGTTCTTTTTCCTCCTTTCCTATTCAATTGAGGGCATATGTAAATGTTGATTGGCTAGGTTGTCTTGACACTAAATGCTCTTCTACAAGGGTGGTGCTTCTTCATGGATAATTCCCTCATTTCTTTGAAATATAAGAAACATCAGCCTTCAAGTCATCTATAGAAGTAGAGTATAGAGCTATTGTCATTTGTCTGTAATGAGATTGTCTAGCTACAATCCCTATTCCTCTTTATGCCGACAGCATTAGTGTTATCAAGATTACCTCGAATCCAATTTTTCCACAAGAGGACTAAACATATTGAAGTGGATCATCACTTTATCAAAGACTTATTCCTTGTTAGTTCTACTTTTCGTCCTTATGTAGCCTCAGATATGCAAATTGCTGACATTTTTACCAAAGTTATGACCATAGCAAGATGTCTCTTTCTTGTGAGCAAATTGATGCTTATAACTTTGTATTAGTTTGAGGGAGAGAGAATGTAGAGAGTATTGATGTATTCTACTATTATAGCCCCTATTGTATTGTATATTTTATTCTCTTGGCTTTTCTCTTTTAGCCCTATAAGGGTTTTCTCATAATCCTTTAGGACCATAATGTTAGACAGTATATACTCTTAGTTCCAATCAGAATGATGTATATAAACATTTATTTGTAAATGAATAAAATACACTGTTGTTTCAGGTTTATACTGGTATGTTTCTGTGTATTACCCCTTAAACTGGATACTTAAGAGACTCATGTTACTTTAGAATGTTCTCAGCCATTAGGTAGACTTGGAGAAGGTTGACACTAGTGTGTTGCCAAGGAGTTAGAGCAGCATGTTTTAGCTGCTAGGGTTAGACCCCAAGCACAACCAGTGGATGTTTATTATAAGCGTCGAACCCGGATCAATTTCTAGTTATGCCCTAGACCTTGGAGATAGATGGGCAAACCTAGAAAGTTACACATAACCCCTGACTTGATTATGGAACTACACTAGGTGATTGGACTGGGTTGTCTTTGATATACTAACCAGTGAGATCCATTTAGGATCAAATACCTGGGTAGGTTGAGGCAGTCTATGAATTCACCTGAATAGGTGATCATAGTGGTAGGATCGGCCCCTTTGTCGGATAAAGTGAATATCAGGGTTTACACTCTCTCTGATGGAAACCTAAACTATTGGCAGTGGATTTCACCTATGTTTGAAATCTGATTTTTGCAAAATGTATTTATGTGTTATATACTACTATTTTATGAAGAAAAAATGTTTGCAAAAGGTTTTAATTACATGATCAATTTGAGTAGAGAGTGCGACACTGCACCATGCAGCTAAGGAATAGGTCCTTCCTTGTCGGGTATTGTTTTGATCATTATGGGCCAAGAGGTTAAGTGTAAGAGACCATTACAGGGTTGATTACCTAATGGGATTTGTCTTTCATGAGTCCATTGTCCTTGGATATTCATAGGGTGGTTGAATCCAAAGATCATTGTTGGGCCCAAACTAGAACAGTGCTGATTGGGTACGGGGTTCACTACCCTGAGTAGTGAATTTGGCCTAGCCTCTTTCATAGGTTGGGCCGAACCCATGTGGCCATGTGTGAAATCATTGTGGGGTTCCACGTCATACAATATCAGGCCAAAAGTGGCCATGCAACACCTTAGGTCGTGAGCTTTTGAAATAAATGGGCCTAAGGCCCAAAATTAATAAGATTAATTAAGCTATCGCATGAGCTCTGGATCAAATCTGGGTTTGGTATTGGGTATGGAGCACCTATCCTCTTAAGAGGATAAGGCTTATTTCTTAATAGAGTCTAGATCCAAATCAGATTTGGATAATCTCCTAAATAGATTAGGAGAGTGTTCCATAAAGAGATAAAAGAAGAAGAGGTCGAACCAAACCATAATACTTCTCTCTCTTGTTCTCTCTTCTTTTCTTTGTCTCCCAAGAAACCCTAATTCAAACTAGGCTTTCAAGAACTGATTTTTGATCAATTTTTCTTCAAGTTTTTGCAAGATAAACATTGAGGAAGATCAGGCTCACACACCCCATTCGATCCAAACAAGTTGGATAGCAGTTTTGGAGAAAACAATGTTGTTGAACCGGTTTTACCTATACATTGCGCCATCTTCAGTGGAGGTTGGTTTATGACTGATTTGGGTGTAAACTTCCACCTTGGGATCTATGCTTGTGGTATCCATATCAGGTATATTTTTCCCTTTTGATATGGTTTCAAATTTAGTCTGATTCAGTACAAGATTAATCTGGAAAATTACAATTTTTCAAAACACTAGGAAACCAGTTCCCAAAAGGGTTAGAAAATTTGTGAAATTTCGCCCAACCATCTAGTATGGTTTGGCCATCCATAAGATTGATTCTAACCCTTCCAACACATAAGGGATTACTTGTAAATACTTTAAGCCCATAAGGGCTTACTTATAAATATTCATAACATAATATAGGCTCTTTGGGGTGGGGTCGAATTCATTTTGTTGACACCCTTGAAACCTGGTGTTAAACTCTTTTTTGTTTAGCTTATCGTCAAAGAATGTCTTCCTTCATGGCCAACTAAAGGAGAGTGTATATGAAACCTTCTCTTGGATACTACAATGATCCTTCCCTTGTTTGTTAGTTGAAAAAGTCCTTCTACAGTCTAAAATAGGCACCCTGAGTTTGATTTAAGAAATTTCATGATGTCATTGTTGCCACTGGGTATACTTAGAGTATTAATCATTCTCTCTTTGTTTGTAGAAGGCCTCAAGATATCATAATTCTCCTATTGTACGTTGATTATATGTTGTTGATTGAAAGATTCTAGTGGATCCTTGTTATTTTACTGTAATGGAAATTAAAAATTAAAGAATCTTTAATAACCAAGATCACACCCATGGTGGTGCACAAAACCCTAATTGTGAAATAAAACTATATACTTGTTACGTAGATTCAATTTGATGTAGTAGATCCTTAGGAAATTGATTCTAACTAAAGCCTCACAATTGTTTGGCCTCCAAGGTTGATTCACATTAATCAAAAGCTGTCAAACTTCCTAATTCTCCATGTAAAACATGATCCAAGAGAAGAGGAGAGGGAAAAGGAGGGTTGGATGGCTTCAAGATTGTGCTAGCAATCTTTTGATAGCTAGGGTTTTACAATAGTGTGTATTCTCTAACCCTTGGGACTTAGGGTGTTCATTTGATCGGTTCGATTTGGTTTGGAAATAAAAACCTAATTGACATTTCAATTAAGTCATTTCATGAATTGGTTCAATTTTGTTTTAAATTAATTAACTTGGTTAGTTAAAATATAAGTGTATGTTACATTTATATTAATAATTAAAATATATCAAAATTTATAATTAAAATACATATTATATATTATTATTAACATAAATAGTAATATTAATATTTACTTAAAATATAAATATATGTATTTATTTTAGTTAATTCGGTTTTTGGTTCAATTTTTTTCAACTCAAACCGAAAATCGATATTTCTAAAATCATAAAAAAGAACTGAATAAAAAACCAATGTAACCAAATTGAATTGGCTTATTCAATTTGGTTTGGCTTGATTTTTGTTTTGATAGATGAATTTGAACACCCCTGCTACAGACACCCCTTCTATATCATATATAGTTTTCACTCATTTTTTCTGATTAAGAAATTATCATAACTATAATTAGGTCCCTAATTATTATAATTAGGTTCCTCTACTAAGACTCTTCTTAGTGAGCACACACTCCTCCATACTTTGTCTGCATTTTTCCCCTTAATATGTGTAACCTCTTAGGTTCAATGCTATTAGGCAATGACAAAGGATGTCGAACTCCTTTAGCATCCCAGATAAAACTCCTTCTAGATGAATTAAATTTAAACTCTTCTAAATTCTCCTTTGAATGTGAATAATCAAACATTATTCATAGTGTTTCACAAACCATGAGTGACACTCAACAATATATCATGGTCTTTATCTTACAAAGTTCATTATCCTTGGATTTTCATAGGGTGGTTGTATCCAAGAATCACTTATGTTTAATAGTTTAAGTATTGGGGCCAAATTGAGCCCAACTTATTTGGTTCACTGCCTAGGGCAAGGAATTTGGCCTATTTTTATCAAGGGATTGGTTAAACCCATGTGAACTTATGTGAGACATTTGTGGGTCCCACACTACACAATATTTAGGCCTAAGTGGCCATGTGATGCCTATATATGTGAATCATTAAATAAAGTGGGCCTTAAGCCCATTACTAATAAGATTAGTTTAAGAAGTCACATGACAACTTAAGTTAGGTTTAGATATGGGTATGGAGCACCCATTCTCTTAAGAAGATAATATTAATCGAAATCTGATTTAGAATAGCTCCTAATAGAATTCGGAGAGTGCTTTATATAAGGGGTTATAGGAAGGGGACGAACCATCCCATTCTCTCCACTCTCTTGCTCTCTTTCTCTTCTCCCTTTGCACCCTAAAACCATAGTTCGAACCAGCCATAGTGAGGGTTGATTTTAATCAATCCTTTGTTGTGTTTTTAAAGAAAAATATTAGAGAATTTTAGGTTCACATAGTTGCATTGATCCCAAGGAGGTTGGAGCTTGGTTTTATAGAAATAGCTTTGCTGAATTGACTTCACACATACAATTGCGCTATCTTTGGTTGAAGGTCAATTTGGGTCTAATATTGGGCGTGAATCACCACTTTGAGAGTTGCATACTGTGGACTCCATATTAGGTATGATCTACCTAAAAATTTAGTTTAAAGTCTAGTGTGATTTAGTGCAAGATCGATTCAGAAATTTAGATTTCAAAATACTAAGAAGTCGGTTCTTGGGTTAAGCTGATTTTTTTTAAATTTTTTTTGCTCTGACCAATAACCGTAACAAGATTTGCAATGTTTCATCAAGTTTTTAGGCCTTCCAATAGTGGTATCAGATCAATAGGTTCAATTCTTACATTAAACTTGAGAAGATTTGAAACAAACTCAAATCGACAATAACCAAATTTGATATGAAAACTATCCATACTAAGAATTTAACAATTTGGTTCTCAGTTTGGGCTAATGATCTAAATATTATATCTTTTTATTTTCTGCCATTATTTAGAATAATTTTATGGTATATTCTTGAATTTTTGGACAGGAGTGTGGTGGAGATCAAATTCTTTGATGGTTGCAAGACCAGCTTACACCATGCGATTTTGATATTTATATATAATTTATAATTAATTTTGTAGACAAAATGTACTAGGATTTTTCTGATGTAAGTACTAGAGAATTAGGGTTTATCATTTGATTTACATTGGAGAAACAACAAGAGATCGTAGTGCATGGAGAATTGCAAGTTTGATGTGAAGAGAGAAGATCAATGCAATTTGCAATTTGTCTAGATTGGATTTGGACCACCACACTCCCAGCCATATTAGCTTTATTTTAATTTGTGTTTGATGATTGTTCCTACTAATTTGATTGTCAATCACGGATAAAAGTATTCAAATCATAGACTTTGTTTTTGGTGCATGCTTTGGACACCAAACCCTAGGCCAATTTTACCTAGTTTTGGTCCACTCTCTATGGGCCAAACCTAGGGTTCTTTGGGGATTGATAATAACCCCTTAGATCACTAATTAAGTGATTAATTATATACTTAGGCCAAGGATTTGATGGGTCATTACGTGGACCAATTCGGTGTCGAATTGCTTTTTGTAGTTGGGCTTATATACCAAATCAAATTTTATTCGATAGAAAGATTCAATAATAAGCTGATAGTATTTTAATCTAAATGTCCTTAGGTTTTATAAGTTTTAAGTTGATTTTGATCGATTAATTAAACCCATTTATTTGGAATCTTTATGCATGAAGGGTAAAATTGGAATTTGAATGCCTAAAACCTGATAGGAGGTCATTCGAGGGATTTAGTAAGGTATTGGTAGGGTTTGGGCGTCTTGGAAGGTGTGTCACGATGGAGATCTTGAATTTGGATATTTACAGCCAATAAGAGTCCTTGATTTGAAATCTTTATATATGAGGGGTAAAATGGGTATTTTGAGGTATAGAATTTAGTGAATGTTCGTAGGGGTGGACATGAGTCGAGCACGAGCAACTCGAGCTCGTCTCATCAAAATCTCAGCTCGGTTGGGTTCAAATCGAGCTTCGAGTCGAATTTGACCTTTGTATTATATTCGTTTAACAAACGAACCGAGCCCGAGCTTTCTGAAGTTTGGCTCGTTAGGCTTGTGAGCCTAATGAGCTTATATATATAATTATATCTATATACTTTATATTATCATATATATATATATATATTATACCTTTTTCATAAATTTTATTGGTTTAACTGTTTTATAATTGTGGTCCTTTATACACAGTGGCAATTTCAAGATAAATGCAAAACCCTTACGAGCTACAACCTTACCCTATTCGACCTACCCAGACCCACTTGAACTCGATCTCCTTCGAGCTTCGTCTTTTTCCTTCCTCTCCTCTCATTCTTAACCTCACCACAGCTCTTGCCTATCGCCTCTTAGTCTCTCACTCTTGTAGGCTCACATCACAAACTCATAGAGTTTATTCAGCTTCTCACCAGCCAAACAGTCACCACTCGAATACTCGATCTCCTCTGTCCTTCCTCTCCTCACATTCTCAAGCTCTCATCTCTCACAACAGCTCTCGCCTCTTAGTTTCTCACTCTCGTAGACTCACAGTCACATAGTTTATTCGCCTCTCAGTTTCTCCTCCTCTGTCCTCGCAGACTCGTAGGCCACAGCCTCTACCTCTCATAGTCACAGAGTTTATTCAGCCCAACTGACACTTGTTTATTCAGAGCCACTCAATCACTATGGATGTCGGAGGCGAGACAAAGACGAGGAAAAGAAGTACAAATTTTGTTCAAATCATTGAAGAGGGATAGATGACATATCTAGGTTTGTTTTTTCTTCGTCTTCTTCTAATTCTGTTATGGGTTTGGGGTTTTTTTAGTTTTTATAGTTGGGACATAATGTGCCCCATGTATTCTTCGTCTTCTTCTCATTCTGCTTGATAATGCAAGACTCAACAAGAGATATAATTTAGGTTTCACCTTATCTTAGATTGGCTTCCTGATTAAAAAAAGGGGGAAAACTCTAACTGGGTTTCTCTGTTTGTCTGTCGCTTCTTCACTTGTGAAAACAGGCAACGCCTTCCAAAATTTCCGAGTTATAGCCTTACAGGAAACGAAGAGAAGAAGCAAAATTGTTTTATTTATTCATTCTAGGCTCCTAGCCCTTGTATAAGTTCTTACTTAACTAGTGAACTTATTTTCCTCAATAAAAAAAAAACTAATGATGAATAAATAAATGATAATGTTTTGTTAATTCAAAACTTCAGTAAAGAGTTTAATGCTCTTTTGTTTTTCTAGTCAATTCTTTCTCAATGGATCAGAGGATTAGGGTCTATCTGCCTAGGGGGAGTTTTAAGAGAATTTCTGTCAAAGAAATGAGAAAGTTAAATAAACAGAAAAAAGAGCGACTAATAAAAACCGTTTCACCAGAAAGATTGAATTCGAGCTCGAGCTCGAGCTCGAATAAGCTTGGTTCATTATCGAGCTCGAGTCGAATCGAGCTTGAACACATAGATTTTGTAATCGAGCCAAACTAGAGCCTTATATTTTTATGCCGAGCCAAGCTCGAATACTCAAATATTCGGTTCGGCTCAGCTTGAATCCACCCCTAAATGGTCGATTGGGAGGATGATGAAGGGTTTGGTAAGGTTTGGGAGTCTTGGATGATGTGACACAATGAAGATCTTAAAACAGGAGAGTGATGATCAGTAAGGATGGTCTATTTAGTATCTTTTTATGTGAAGGTCAATATGGGTATTTTTGAGTTTAAAATTTGGTGGGTGGGCAATCATGAGGTTGATAAAGGTTTTGGTGGGGTTTGGAGTCTTTGGAAGTAGACCTATTCATGGCTGGCTCTGCCTGACCTATTATTTTAAGTTAGGCTTGGACATTTTTTTGGCATGCGGGCTCTGGCTCGGGCCTTACCTTTTTTTGGGCTAGGTTTGGACTTTCTCAAAAAATCCCAGCCCAAGCCCGAGCCCGACTTGATAATATATTATATAATAATAAATATATACACAATAATTTTTCTTTTTTTTATTCTCTTTTTTCAAGTAATAGTTAGTTCTTTTATTATTTTTAAGTTTTGAGGGCATTTAATATAAACAAAACACTTTTTATTGAATATAAAAAGAAAAAAATCTGTTTTCAAATTTCTAGTTGGGCTCGAGCTCCAGCCCTGGCATCAAGCTTTATATGAGGGCCGACTCGGGCTTAAGACCTAGGCCCAATGGTCAGGCTGGGCTCGGGCTTGGGCCTGAATGTATTTGGAGGCTACATAGACAAAGCTCAACCTGAACCAACCCATGAACATAGGTCTATTTGGAGGGAGTATCATGATGGATATCTAAGATTTAGAGAGTAATATTTGATGAGAATTGTTGATTTGGAATCTTTTGTATGAAGGGAAAAAATGGGCAACTTTGGGTTTAAATTTGGTGGATGGTCATCTTAGGATATTTGGAGTCTAATGAGAGTGTCTAATGGCTCTAAAATTGGAATCATGGGAATTTGGTTTGTGGGTATTTTAGTTAATTAAGGAGCTTAGAATGGAATCTTGTTTGATGGATGGGTAAGTGAAGGAGTTTTAGGTTGGACTTTGGTGGAGGGGCATGGATTTGAATTATGAGAACGCTTGGAAGGTTTGATTGTGTCAGAGATGTGTGGACCATTGGTTTTAGGCTTGAAATCAAGAAATTTAAGGCTTAAATTTGGTGTAATTGGTTATTTAACGGTATTGCTTCATGTGATGACGTTTGATCATGTAAGAGGTGTCATGACTTTTAGTAAGCTGATGACAAAAGGAGTAAGTGATTTTATTTCTTTGTCTTAAAGTCCATATTGACTACTTTGTTCTTACTACATTCATTAAGATCTTTCACCCAAGAGAAAACATTTATAGGGGGCTTTGATTTTCCAAAGTCTAGACCATTGAATTGAGGAATGGGAGGATGATCCATCGGAGTTCAAGATGAAGCACCTATAGGCCGATTTGAAGAGAATATTCATTTTTTTTTATTTTTCTAGAGCATAGTGTTTTCTTGCCTCTATTGGTTGATGGGAATGTTTTGGGTTTGGTGAACATAGATTTCCTAAAAAATCTCTCTTTGCAAAGATGTATTCCATTCTCCATGGCAAATAATAATGTGGCTATCTTTCCAAGCATTCTCTATCGGTTGATTAGTTCTTGCTCTAAGAACAGGTCGATTATTTGTTGTCCAAGGGATGTAAGGGTTTAGTCTAGCATTTTTTTTCACCATTTCCAACCTGCTACTATAAGATTCTGTCTAATTCATCCCTCAGTTTCAATACATTCTTCCACCAACAGGAGTGACAAGCTTTTAATTTTGCATTCAAAGAGGCTTCTACCTTTTAGGTATTTTGCCTACAATTGGCTAATCCATATTTCCTGATCACCATTCAATCCCAAACATCCATTGTTTTTCGGTCTACAAATTTTCTTCCAAGTGTTATTACCATGCACCTTGTTCTTGTCTCCCTTCTACCAGAAATTTCTCTATATTTTCTCTAATATAGATAGAGTTTTCTTTGTCATAAGACTTGTCATCATGAGATAGGTTAGGATGCTTTGTGCTACAAATTGCAACATAGTAGTTCTGCCAACTTGAGAGAGAACTTTGGCTTTCCAATTAGCAAGTTTACTCTCTACTTTGGAAGTTACTTCTTTAAAGGCTTGGCTTTTATTTCTTCTTTCCTTTATCCTTGCTTTGAAATATTTCAAATTTGAATTCATTATCTTCATGCCCATGACTTTACAAAGGATCATTTGGTGGATTCTATGGGTGTTTTTGCTGAAGATTATTCTTGATTAGTTATGGTACATTCTTTATCCTGCCATCCTTTCAAACTTTTTCAAGACAATATTTACTACTAATAAGGACTCTGGTGTAGCCTCACTTATTATGAGACCATCATTAGCAAATAAGAGGTGAATTTGAGGTTTTTCCCCTGTTGTAATTTTTATCTCTTGCAACCTTCATGATTGTTCCTCTTGATTTAGGAGTTTTCATGAAACTTGCATTCCAATGATAAAAAGATATGGAGATAAAGGGTCTCCCAATCATAGACCTCTCTTGGTGTGAAAGAATTCAGCAAAACTTCCATTTAGTTCGATTGAAAAGGTTGTAGTAGTAATACATGTTGTATAAGATTGCACCACTAATTTGGAAAACCTAGTTTCCTCAGAGTTTCTATAAAAAAATTCCACCCCATCTTGTTAAAAGCCTTGCCCATGTCTATTTTTAGAGCAACCCACATTTTCCTTCCTTTTTGGATTTTGGATTTGCGCATTATCTCTTTTGATAGAATAATATTATTGGTAATGTGCCTTCCCTTTTTGTAAGAAACCTGATTTTGACTTACAAATTTTGGTAAGAGAGGTTTCATCCTATTTGCTAGAACCTTTGCTATCAGCCTATAAATGACATTACAGAGGTTGATAAGTCTATACTAGTTTGTAGATTCAACTCCTTTATTTATGGGGATGAAGACAATGTGTGTGTAGTATAGTTCTCTTAGTATAACTCCACTTCTGAAGAAGTTTTGGACCATTTTAATGATGTCTTGCCCTAGAATGTTCAAATATTTTTGGTAGAAATATGGGGTAAACCCATCAGGCCCTGGAGATTTGTGAGGGTTCATCTCAAAGAGGGCACTCTTTATTTCACTCTCCCGAGGTAAAGTGACAAGGTGGATTTGTCTTCCTCTAAGAGAATTGGTGAAATTAAGCCTTTAAGCTAGGTTGGGTTGAAAACTTCTTCTTGGCCACTTATATTTTGGAGTTGGTTTTTCAAAATCTCTGCTATCTCTCTCTTATCCAAGATCCAAGCACCATTTCCATTCTTCAGCCATTTAGTACTATTCCATCTTTGTCTTTGCTTGGTTTGGAGGTGGAAAAATCTTGTACTTTTGTCTCCCTCCTACAACCAAAGTTCCCTTGATTTGAGGTGCCATAAATTTTCTTCATAGGCAAGCCACTTGTACTATTTCTCTATGCTTTCCAGGTTTTGGTAGTCCACTCTATCAGGTGGCTACTATTGCACAGTAATGATAGATTCTTCTAGAATTTTGATGTTTTTATTTATGATACCAAATGTTTCTTTGTTCTATTATTCCATTCTTTTTTGATTACTTGGAGTTTGTGAATGATTTTATAGGCTTCCAACTTTCCCAAACTACTTTTTCACCTTCATGCTTAGCCCACATAGGGAGGAAGTGGAACACTTTTTTCCCTATGAGAGCTGAAGGAATAGTACCCAAGAGAATGAGGCTATGATTAGAATTTAAACCTGGTAGGATTGTTACTTTTGCCTCCCCAAAAGTTTTTAGCTAGAGAATACTTGCCAGGGCACTGTCTAATCTTTCTCTCACAAGTCTTCTACCCTATTGTTTGTTTGACCAGGTAAAGCAAGGCCCGTAGCTCCCTATTTTAGAAAGGGAGGTGTTTAAAATTTCTCTTAGGTGTTGTGAAGTTCATGGTGATGAGGTTGAGCCTTCATAGTCTTGTAGGGAAATTAAATCATTTAAGTCTTCCATCATTACCTAAGGCTTTGAGTTCAGGAAGCTTTTTGTTTTAGAGAAATTCTCCCAAAAGGAGGCTCTGTCTTCCCTACTTGGGTGGCCATGTATAAGAAGAAGGTACCAACTAAGATTGTTAGATCCTTGAACTATTTTCAGCTCAATGAACCTGTGACTTGAGTCAATGACTTCCTATAACAATGTCATCTTTCTAGTAACACAGCAACCCTCCTCTTGGTCTAGTTGCTTCTTCAATTTTGTAATTGAAGTATTTTAATTTTCTATAAAATTTGGAGGCTTGTTCATGATTTAGTTTCGTTTTGGGTAGAAAGAGGATATTAGGGTCATAAGAGTAGGTTAGTTTCCTAATAGTACTTTGGGTTTCTCTATTTCCTCCCGCTGGTATTCCATGCAATGATCCACATTTGACAAAATACAAAGTAGGCAAGAAAGTAAAAGAAGTAAAACGTTGTTAGCCGTTGTTCATGAGTTGGAAGGGTTTCCCACTTCTTCCACCATTCAGTCACCTAAATGAAGAAACAAGTCAGTTGCTACAGGCTAGCACTGTCTCCTTATTTTTCTATACAAATTAAGGAACTTGCCATCCATTCACCATATTTTAATATTTGTAAAATGTATAATATATAGTATTTATATGACCCTTAGTATATATACATACTATCATATATAGTATTTATAATTTCCCTCTTGTCATAGTGCAAGTCTCCCTCCCTCTCTCTCCTTGTCCTTCACTTTACTCTTTTCCTCTCCTTGTGTATCCACCATTCATCATCTATCTATTTTATTCACCTTTCTCTGGTTTTTCCCAATGTTTTGATTTGTCTTATTAAATGGTTGAGGATGACTTTGTTCAAAGTTTTTCAACTCCCCTTCTAGAAACTACTACACCAGTTGAGGCCTATGGTGTTGATTCTTTTGCTCAAGTAGACTAATGGCATAATTGTTTAATTTTAAAGTCCAAAAAATACAACTTGTTAAGATTGTTGGGTTAAAGGAAATGGTTAGTAAGTATTGGACGAGATTTTAGGAGATCTTCTTCACCGATCTTAGGAAATATTTTAGGCGATATACTTCACAAATTTTCTGTACATATCTTTTGGTTAGTTAGTAGATTTTAGGAAGTTTTTAGGCATGAAATTAGGAGTGAAAGACTCCATCGAAGTTGTATATATATCACCTTCTGTCGAATGGAAATGACATATAGAAAACTGAAAACCTTTTCCCAAAATTTATCATGGTATCAGAGCCAAAACCTGGAGCCCTAGCCAACCTCTAATGACTCTCACTGATCGATGACCATGGCTGCCAACGACGGCAAGAACAGGGAGAGTTCGAGCAAGATTATTGGACCGTCTTCTCCTTTTTATTTGCACCCCTCAGATAACCCTGGAATTATTATCAGTCCAGTGGTCTTGAAAGGAGATAACTACGATGAACGGGCAAAGGTGATGAGAACTACTCTTCGTGCCAAGAACAAGATCGGCTTCATCGAAGGCCAAGTCACAAAGCCGGAGAACGATGCTCTGGAGATGGATCTTTGGTGGATTGTGAACTCGATGTTGGTTCCTTGGGTTTTCAATACCGTCGATCCATTGATGTGTTCAACAATCACGAATATGGAGATGGTAAAAGAACTTTGGGATGATTTGAAGGAACGATTCTCAATTGGCAGTGGACCACGGATTTATCAGATTAAATCCGAGCTTGCTAACTGCAAGCAACATGGACAAACTGTGGTTGCATATTACGAAAAGTTGAAGGTAATGTGGGACGAACTAGGAAGCTACTCTAAGGTACCTGTGTGTACATGCGGGTGCAAGTGTGGAGCGGCAGCTGAGTTGGTCAAAGAAAGAGAAGAAGAGAAAATCCATCAATTTTTGATGGGATTGGATGACGATGTATTTGGAACTATGCACTCCAACATATTGAGTATGGAGCCAATTCCAAATATGAACAAAGTTTACTCAATGATTATACAAGAAGATCGACATCGATTGTTGGCAGGGGTAAGGAGGAACGGGCAAATGCTGTTGGATTTGCAGTGCAAGCCTCGCAGATATCGCGAGACAGTAGAGCCACTTCAAAGGACAAATCAATCATGTGTACCAATTGTGGTTGATCTGGCCATGAAGCAAAGAATTGCTTCCAATTGTTTGGATACCTTGAATGGTGGGGGGATAGACCCCGTGGTACTTCAGCCGGGCGTGGAGCGGGATGAGGAAGAGGGGGAGGACCCTCTGGTGGATGTGGCCGAGGTACAGGAAAGGCTCACGCTGCTCAGTCATCAACGGGGCGGGAAATTGCTACTAATGCTGCTGTGACTGATGGGGATCGGACTGGACTGAGCGGGCTTAATGACGAGCAATGGCAGACCCTTGTAAGCATGCTTAATGCTCACAAAACCGGGACTAATGAAAAACTCACTGGTAAGACATGCTCCACTGAATGGATTATTGACTCTGGGGCGTCGCATCACATGACGGGGAATTTAAATATGCTCGTTGACACCTATGATGTTGCACCTTGTCCTGTTGGGTTAACCAACGGTGCGCACACCGAAGCTGTGAAAGAAGGCACTGTTGTACTTGGGAATAATTTTAAATTGCTACACGTATTATATGTCCCAAAACTCAATTGTAATTTATTGTCAGTGGGTCAGTTACTTACTGATACTACTTATATTGTGACATTTACTAATAAGTTATGTGTGATACAGGACCGCATCTCGAGGACCCTGATTGGTACAGATGAAGAAGATATCCTAAAATCTCGAGCAAGGAATTTTATTTCAAACTTCTTGTGTTGGAACACCACAACAAAATGGACGTGTGGAGAGAAAACATCGTCATATCTTGAACGTGGCTAGAGCACTCAGGTTTCAAGCACATCTTCCTATCAATTTTTGGGGTGAGTGTGTTTTAACCGCAGGGTACTTGATTAACCGGACACCTTCGACTCTCCTCGGTGGTAAAACACCTTACGAGGTGCTGTTTGGACAAAGTCCTTCTTATAAACATCTTAGAGTTTTTGGTTGTTTATGCTTTTCACATACTTGTGATCGTGACAAATTCGCTGCTAGGAGTAGGAAATGTATCTTTGTTGGGTATTCATTTGGGAAAAAGGGATGGAGATTATATGATCTTGAGTCTGGTGAATACTTCGTCTCACGAGATGTGGTGTTTAGTGAAGCCGAGTTTCCTTTTGCCTATTCTCCGGCTCTGGAACATAAACCCTCAGTGACCAATTCTCCCATAGCGACGGAGGATGTTGCGTTGCCTTTGATTGTCCAACCACTGAACTCTGTGACCTCTCCTCCTACCATGGTATCTGATTCACCCCATATGGAAGTGAGGGGGAGTGACACAATGGATGAAGAAAGACGTCAGAACACGGGTGACGATGTTGAGGCAGGTTCCTTTGATGACACAAGGAGCCATACGGATTACAGGAATAATGAAACTCAACCTACTCCTCAGCCTACCACGGAGTTGTTAGGCTGTGGACATCGAGAAAAGCGGACCCCCAGCTATTTACAGGACTTTGTCGCACACTCCGCTCATCATTTAGACCCCGTAGTTGTTTCCCCTATATCATCCCAGTCCTCAGGTACTCCTTATCCCATAGCTCATTATGTAACGTATGATAATTTTTCTGTGAAATACAGACATTTCTTGGCAGCTGTTACTGTAGGCCACGAACCTACTCGATTCTATGAGGCAATAACTAATGCTCGGTGGCGCGAGGCTATGCATAAAGAGATACAGGCTTTGGAAGATAATGTGACATGGACCTTGGAAGACCTCCCACCTAGAAAGAAGGCAATCAGGTGCAAATGGGTCTACAAAATCAAGTACAACTCTGATAGTTCCATTGAAAGATTTGAAGCACGGTTGGTGGTCTTAGGCAACACTCAAGTTGAAGGTCTTGATTACAACGAGACATTTTTCCCTATGGCTAAAATGGTCACAGTTTGAACTTTCTTAGCAGTTGTTGCGGCTCAAAATTGGAACTTGCATCAGATGGATGTCCATAATGCCTTTCTGCACGGTGATCTCCATGAGGAGGTCTATATGAAACTTCCTCCAGGTTTTTCGGCCTCCGGGACTGGAAAGGTACGCAAACTCCGAAAATCTTTGTATGGATTACGACAAGCTCCCCGGAATTGGTTTTCCAAATTAGCTACTGCTTTGAAAACTTTTGGGTTTGCTCAGTCCTATTTTGACTATTCCTTATTTACGTATCGCAAGAATGGGATTATCTTGCATGTCTTGGTTTATGTTGATGACTTGATTGTTGCTAGGAATAACTCGGAGTTCATACTTAAATTTAAACAGTATATGCACCATTGTTTTCACATGAAGGATTTGGGTGGTCTTAAATATTTTTTGAAATATTTTTCGGGCATTGAAGTGGCTCGCGGTCCAGTTGGGATATTTCTTTGTCAAAGGAAATATGCACTTGATATTATTACGGAAACTAGCTTATTGGGGTCCAAACCTGCTCACTTCCCTTTTGCTCAGAATCATAATCTTGCCCTCGCTGATGGCACACTCCTGGATGATCTTGAACGATATCGCCGTCTTGGGCCGCTTGATTTATTTAACCATTACACGACTGGAGCTCAGTTATTGCATCCATGTCCTGGCTCAATTCATGCAGTGTCCTCGTGTGGATCATTGGGATGCGGCATTGCGCGTGGTTCGTTATCTGAAAAGACATCCTGGCCAAGGGATATTTTTGCGCTCTGATAGTGATTTGCAATTGTATGCCTATTGTGATTCCGATTGGGCGAGTTGTCTTTTAACTTGTCGCTCTCTTACTGGGTATTTTGTCATGTTGGGACGTTCCCCCATCTCCTGGAAGACTAAGAAACAACATACTGTCTCTCGTTCCTCTACTGTGGCTGAATACCGATCAATGGCTACTGCCAGTTGTGAGTTGAAGTAGCTCAAATGTCTGTTGTCGTCTTTGGGTATATCTCACCCTCGACTTATGCGCTTGTTTTGTGATAATCAAGATGCTCTGCACATTGCTGCAAACCCTGTCTTCCATGAGCGCACCAAACATATTGAAGTTGATTGTCATTTCATCTATGATGAGTTCCAAGCTGGCACTATTGCGCCATCCTACGTGTGTACCGGTGCACAACTTGCCGACATCTTTACGAAGGCTCTCGGGCAGAAGCAGTTTGATTTTTTTCCTTCCCAAGTTGGGCATTCGCAATCCTCATGCACAAACTTGAGGGGGAGAATTGGGCGAGATTTTAGGAGATCTTCTTCACCGATCTTAATAAATATTTTAGGCGATATACTTCACAAATTTTCTGTACATATCTTTTGGTTAGTTAGCAGATTTTAGGAAGTTTTTAGGCATGAAATTAGGAGTGAAAGACTCCATCGAAGTTATATATCACCTTCTGTCGAATGGCAATGACATATAGAAAACTGGAAACCTTTTCCCAAAATTTATCAGTAAGGTATGGAAGGTTAATACTAATTCTATACCGGACTTCACTTGCAAATCTTTTCTTGTCAGATTTGAGACTTGTTTCGACTGTGTTCAAATTATTGAAAAAAGGTCCATATGGTTCTTTGATGGAGATATTATAGTCACCCAAAAAGGTGATCTTGATATTAGCCCAAACGATTATCTTTAAGATCATATTGCCTTTTGAGTCTACTTAAATTATTGGGTTTTGCACTTGCTTTAATTCTAATGAGGTTAAAAAGGTTGCTTTAATTCTAATGAGGTTAATACTAATATTGCCTTGAACCATTTATTTAGGATATCTCTAAATGGGGGAAGTTTTCACGTATACAAATTACTATTGACATTAATGAGCCTCTAGCCCAAGAAGTTCCTTTCACATAACATAATAGCTGCACAATTCTAATTAAATTTCAATTAAAGTCCAATATGAACCCCATAGAGCACACCCCACAAATGCCCCACATGCACATCTCAGTGTGCATTGGGAGCATCTCCCATACTAGCCATGGTGAATGTCCTTTCTACAGTTGCTGATATATGGGTTGTGGAGGCTGGCCCAAATCAGCTCTATTGGAATTTATGAAGCTATTATCTTGGAACAACAACCAAGGGGAGGGAGCCCCCCAACAGTTCGACATATGCACTGACTCCTCACTAGTGTGCAACCAGACATACTGTTCTTCTCGGGGACCAATTGTACTACTAAATGTTATCATATTCTTGTTAAGTTTTTAGATTCTAATTTCTAAGTTGTTGGTGCTAATGGTCGCTCAAGTGGCTTGTGGTTTGGCTGGTCACACAACTTTTATCTGACAATTCAGTTCTCTTCCACAAGTTTGGCTATTGCTACCAGTCTGGATGAGTTGGAGACATAATAGTACAAACCGAGATAAGATACCTATCACAAGTGAACACACCAATGTTCATTATGGGCCCTATCTGTACTAAACACTAGTGTGTTCACTAGTGATAGGTAAGCCAACCCAGTATGCATGATTATGTCTCTAGGCAATCTAGGCTTTGTTTGTTACTGTTTCTAGGGGTTCCTCCCCAATTCCATGGACTATTTATTTATTGTGTTTATGGTTTGATGTCCATATCTGACCGTGCACATTTATGGGATTACATTGCACACATGCTTCAACACTCTACTACACCATCTTGTGTTACGGGTGATTTTAACTCTATCTCTATTGATAGTGAGAAGTTTGGGCGAAGGGGTGTACAACACCAATAGACTCATGACTTTAGTTATTTTATGCATCATAACAATTTGGTGGATTTGGGTTATGCAGGATTAACATACACTTGGTTCAGTAAGAGGTTTAATTTGAATCTTATTCTAATGTGTCTAGATAGGGTTCTATTGAACCCAAACTAGTGAAAGTTGTTCCCTCATGCTAGAGTCCTTCATTTGCCAATTGTAGGCCCATATTATTAACATGTAAATCTCAAAGGAAGGTGAGACCAATACATCATTTTAATTGCCTTTGTGTTGGCCAGACAGATGGCAAACAATGTTTTAATTGCCCATGAAATCTTGCATAGAATGAAGGACAAAAAAGGTGGAACTAGTTTGGTAGCCTGGAAAATAGATATGGGAAAAACCTATGACACATTGGAATGGGGCTACATTAAAAAATGCCTAGAAAAATTAGGCTTGAACAACATATGGGTCAACTAAGAAATGGAGTGTATCTCTACAATAAGTTATCAAGTGTTAGTGAATGGTTCCCTTGAAGAGGAAATTTATCCATCAAGTGGGATAAGGCAAGGGGATCCTTTATCTCCATATATTTGTGTTATCTATGGAGAAGCTCTTACCAGACAGATTGAGAGAATCTCTTGCAATAGAAAATATGAATAGGGCGACTAGGGGGCTCCAATTATCCCAATTTTATAATTTTTTGATGATTGTCTTATACTTTCAAAAGCCACTATAAATGTTAGCATTATGGTTAAAAATATTCTAGATATCTATGCAAAATCCTCGAAGTAGCAACCTAATTACCAAAAATCAGCCTTGTATTTTTCAAAAAATTGCCCTCTAAAGCTCTGAAAGTTGCTAGCAAATATAATTAAGATTCCATAAAAAAATTGAAGGGAATTACCTTGGAGCTCCCATGATAAATCACAGAGTAGGAAGAACTACTTTTAAAGAAAATCAAGATAGGATAAAGAATAAGCTTAAGGGTTGGATGACTCAATACCAGATGAGCATGTTCTAATTCCCAAAGCATACGACTAAGAAATCAACAAGTTCTATAAAAGCTTTTTATGGGGAAAAAGAATGATAAAAGACCCTTCAACTTAGACAAATGGAATCGGGTGTGTTCCTCAAAACAAAATGGAGTAATAGGTATAAGAAAAATGGAGCTTATAAGCTCAACAAATTTAATGAAACTAGGGGTGGAGAGTTCTAGTTGAATAGGACAATATCTGGGTCAAAGTAATCAAAGCAAAATGCCAAAAAGGAGGAGACTTTCTACAAACAAGCGCTCCTAAGAGGGCCTCCTGGACTTAGAGAGGTATATACAACTAAAAAGAAAAGTTAAAGAAATTCCTAGCTTGGAGATAGGTAATGGTAAAATGCAGTTTATGGACTAATAACTAGGTAATGAATAAACCCCTCAAGGATGAAGGGATTATGATCAATGATACCCAAGAAAATGAAAACATTAAGGTGGACTCCATTATAAACACTAATAATAAGACATGTAATGTTGACAAGATTATCATTATTCCCTTATCTCATAAAGAGGAAAATTTTAACTATTATCCTTCCATCAGAGGTGAGAGAGGATGGAATAGTTTGGAGAATGAATAGTAAAGGGGTATTCTCTTTGAACTCATCTTATGCCTTCTTAAATAATGAACAAGATTTTGACCCATGCCTAGTAAGATTATCACATTGCATAGATAAAGTTACTTGACCTTCAAAAAAAAAAATCATTTAGTTGGTGATTAGGGGTAAGCTTCCTAGTGTGTCAGAAGCGTGTCGTTAAACACTTTGGAACACCAATTTAAACATTTATAATTTTATTCCGACTCTTAAACAACTAGTAATACAGTAAAGTGATGATAATGGGTCGTGTCCACAGGGAAGCGAGGGAAAAATAATTATGTACTTAGATCCAGGAGAAGAGAATACAAGTGGGAGTTGAAGAAATAAAAAATTAATTAATTAAAAATGGAATTCATTAAAACCACATTCGAGCAGTATTGAGAATAATAACTCCATAAGAATAAATAAATAACAAAGACAAATAAATAACATGAACGAAATAAAAATGAGAATCCAATCAAAGGTAGCAGTCTCCGGATCTCTCATTCGACCCTTGAACTTCTCGAGCTAGGCCTTCCGTCTTACCTAGTCGAATTCTAGATCTGCAGAAAAGAAAATGAAGATCAAATGAAATGAAAATAAATTGCAAAAAGAAAGAAATGGAACTAGAAATGCAAGAACAGAAATTAAAACTAAAACTAAAGAGACTGGTTGGGATCTGATTCCAGAGGTGGCAGTAGTGGTGTTGGCGAACTGCAAGTAGGAACCCCTCCTCTTGCTTGGGCGTCCTCCTCTTCCTCTACCCTTAAACTTCTCAAGATCAGCCTTCCTTCTTACTTGGGCGAATTGACCAACTCTTTCTCCAGGGCCCCTGGGGTCCTTTTTATAGAGAATGGTGGATATAATTGGGAATAGAGAGAAAGAGGGGGTGACAGCTGGGTTTTAGCAAAAATATGGGTGCCCTAGGGTTTAGAATGAAGGGTTAGGATGGTTCTAAGGTGATCCTAAGGCTGAGAAGAAAAGGAGAAGGAACCCAATATTATGTAAGGTTGAGATTTAATGGCTAAAGGTCGAATGGTGAAGATTAGAAGTTAGGTGGCTCATAGGGTTAGAATGCTGAAAAGAGAGTGCCCTAGAATGGATGGTGGAGATTAGAAGGGATGGAAGGTGAGGATTTATTAATTAGGGGTGGCTGGGGTTTGTTAAGAGTGAAAATAATGGATTAAAAGGCGCCCTAGGGTTTGCTAAAACGTGGGGAGCATGTTAATACTGTAGGAGGGGTGCCAAACTGGGTTTAGCAGCTAGGAGGCGCCCTCCTGCTTTCAGTTTTTCACAAAAACATCCCTCTTTCAGTTGGACTTTACACCAACTTTCCAAAATCTGCATTTCAGCTATGTAACTTCCCTAGTTTTCCACAAAATTTGCATAGAGACACTCAGAGATCACAACGTTGAATTTAACTGGGAAAAAGGCATACTTTGACTATTCTAAGGCCGAAAATACCCTTGAAATGATGCCCTTAAGGTTTCAAAATGCAGAGTTATCACTTCCTATCAAAGTTAGACTATTTAATAGAGTGATTAATTGTGACCCAAATTGTCTCATCTATGGGTTTCCAAAAACCACTGACCACATCCTTTTGACTTGCTAACTATCCAATCAGGTGGTCCCTTCTTCTTGACCAAATCCCTCTTTGAAATATTAGATAAATCAAAATAAAATTAGTTCACTCACCTATTGCCTTGAAAAAGCTTGTTTACAATATGGTATTTATGGAAAAATAGAAACAAAAAGGTTTTTAATAACAAACTCTAAAGCCTCCTAGAAGTTGTATCGAAAGCTTTCATAAGCTTCAAAGACTATAAGGAGCAAGAGAAGCTAGTACCTAAAATAGAAAGAAAAAAGAGTCATATGAGTTAAATGAAACCCTCCTAATCCCAATGAGATAAAATTCAACTTTGATGCATCAAGAGCCTAAGTAGGGATGACAATTTTCCCCATTTCCCTGATCCCCACGGGTCGACCCACCCTAAATGGGGCAAGGATGGGGAATTTTTCATCCCTATTGGTGGGAATGGGGCAGGGGCAAAAAGAGCACTCCCTGCCATGTAGGGCCTCTAATCCCCATCTTGTGGGGATTCTCGCTTATATATGTATTTATGCATGTATATTAATATTTTTAAAAATATGGTTGAATATATTTGAATATATTTGGATATTTTTTAATAAGATTTTAAATTTTAACTATTTCATTTTTAACTTTAAATGAAATAAAAAAAAACAAAAACAAAAACAAAATGGTTGACATCATAAAAAAGAATGGGGAGTGGGGATCCTTGTGGAGATAAGGATGGGAATAAACCTTGTCCCTACTGGTGTGCACAAGGACAAGGATGGGGATTGGGATTTTCGCAAGGGTAGGGATGGGGAGTGGCTCCATGTCGTTGCCCTACCCCATTGTCATTCCTAAACTCGAGAGGATAGGTGTGCATTTGGTTGCATTTCTAGAAACCATAAGGGGGAAATCTATATCAATATGTTAAAACTGGTCATACCATGTCAATAGGCCTCTCCTTACTTCCTCACCCTTTATCTATTTTATGGTTTTCTTGATTTTTTTTTATTTTCAGAAAAGAAAATTCAAGTAGTCAATCATCTTTAAGATTTTCATCACTCTTCATTAACTCACCATCAGCTCTCTCTTCTCATTCTCATTAACTCCTTTAGATTATTTGTCTTGCTTAAAATTCATTGACTACTTTGGTTCCTTTTTTTTTTGAATTTTTCTTATTTTTTTTCTTTGGAAAGTGAATAATAAACCAAACACACTTTGCTTAGGGTTCATTTGGTAGATCTAGGTTATGTGAAAGTCACTTTTGAAGGAAATATTATTTAGGCCTTGTTTATTTGGCGGATTTGGGTAAATGCATTTACCCAAGTAAGTGTTTCCCAAGAAAATGTTATTCGAGAAAGTACATATACTCATGTTCGTTTACCAGATGGATAAGTGAGAAAATTTCCTAAAGGATCCCTATTTTTTTTGTTTTAGCATGGACATTTTAGTTCTACATAGTTTGACCAATTTCCGCCCTCCATGAGTAAACAACTTACCCACCTCCTAGGTGGGCAAAACTTTCTCATGTAAGTTATAAAATACTTACCTAGGGAAAAGTTTTATTTCCATAGAACCCACACTTCACTAGTAAAAGAACATAGGTATGTTGTCAACTTTTCCATTGACAAACTCCCCCCCTAGTTGTCCTAAAATGAATAGGTCCTTGGACATTTCATGCTCATGAGTCATTTTGTCCTATGTGATGCACCTAGTAACACCAATGTATAATAAACAACAATGAACAATTGTTACGTTGCGTCCAATTTCTTTATTTTTCCCAATTTCGAATGCTTGCATCAAGTACTATGCAACAGCATGATACCAAGCATTTTATCTGTTTAAGCGTGTACTATGTTTTACTTTTTTTTAGGGTAAATTACATATAGGTACCTTGTACTTTGGGGTAATGACACTTAAGGACTTGAACTTTCAAGTGCAACAATTTAATATCTTGAACTTTTAGAAACATACACTTGAGCCCAATTCTATTAAAAATAACATTATAGTGAGGATAAAATTACAAAAATGCCATATTTAGATTTTCTTTTTTTTTCACTGTTTTTTGTTGTTCCATTCAAATGTGTTTATTCTTTGTTAAAAGAAGTATAGAGATGGTTTCATATGGCAAAAAAGAGTAAAATAAAAGTTCATGAGTGATCAAAAGAGAATCTAAACATGAGCATTTTTAGGAATGACAACAGGGTGGGTTCGGGGCAAGGATCATATTCCCCGTTTGCAACATTGATTTTGGAATAAATCCCCATCCCCGATACCAATCCCCCTCAGGGATAAAAGTTATCTTCTATCCCCAATCTCCGATGGGGATGGGTTCCTCATGGGGATCCAAATCCTCGGAATTTTTTAATTAATAGTATTTTTTTAAAAAATAAATTTACTTAAAATAAATTAAAATTTTAAAATATAAATACTATTTTAAATATACTTTGATATATATAAATAGTATCATGTATATATAATAATATATTTAATATATATCAGGGTCAAGGAGGGGCAGGGACCTTATTCTCCATCCCTATAAATCCCCATCCCTGATTTGATGGGGTCGGGGAAGTTGGGAAAATTGCCATTCCTATGCATTTTTATAATTTTATCCTCATTGTAACTTTAGTTTAACGAAGTTAGACTTAATTGTATATTTCTGAAACTTAAAAATGTCCCACTTGAAGGTTTGAGCTCTTATGTGCCACTACCTCAGTACAGGAACCCCATTTTTTATTCCCTCCAAGTCAATACGTACAATGTCAAAGTTTTGGTGGCGGAGACTTGGTGAGAAACCAGGTTAAGTGGGTTAATCTTTTGCAAAACAGGCATAGAGATCTCTCAAAAATCCACAATCCTCTTGGGCATCAACCATTAAAGCAAAATACTTCCCAAATACTATTTTCTTTAATCCCAAGCTTGTGCTTTCTCTAGGGGATGGGAGAAGCCTTTGAAATGGTGATACGTTTGGTCTTTACCCATGGATTCCAACCCTTCTCATGCTGAAGATACTTATTGCAAAGCCTCCTACGTGCCAATCTATTAAAGTCTAAGGATTTGTTAATTCCAAAGTTCAAGATCTTGTATATGCACCTTCTAAACGAGAACTTATGGAAGAGAAATATTAGGATTCCCTCCATGAATCTCATCAAGAGGATATAGATTGGTGTGGTGTGTCAAGGAGAACTTATGGAAGAGAAAGAATGTGACATCTGTGTAGCATTGAAATGAAACCTACTCATGCTCTGTGAGTCTGTGATAATGGCAAGGAGCCTTTTGTTTGGATCTCTTGGGAGCAGTTAGTGGAGCTAGAGCAGGTGCTCAGGTCGGAGCTTGCTGGCCATCACACAAGGATTAACATCAATAGCCATCAACATCAAGCCCCGGCTCCGTGCAAGTTTTGTCAGGATCAGGATCAATGTGGAGGTATTTCTTGTCTCTGAAGATTCTAATGGTTACACCAAGATTCTAACATCAATGTCACCAAGTCAACATTGAAGTGTATTTTACACAAATTTTGTTGATATTTCGATGGAATCAGATTTGAATTGGGATATTATCAGTGTAAAAGGCCAGCCCAGTGCACAAGGCTGTTTTCAAGAATTGAATTGGGATACCACAGTGAATGAATTGGAATTCAGATCTGTATTTTACATACCCATCTGATATCGATCACTCGTATTCTTATCATCAGATCAGGATTTGGACAACCCCTCTTCCAATTGCAGGGATCAACACAGAAGATAGATAGATAGAGAGAGAGAGCAAAGGGAAAATTTAAATTTTTTTTGCAGTTTCTATTGGGGAAAAAAACAAAGCCAGCCTTAATGACTTTCCAAGTGTTCATACATATAGTACTTTCATATACTTGCAACATCCACAAATCCCTTTCTGCTGGGATTGAGATTCAAATTGGTGTTCAAATTTTTTGGCACTGTTATTAGCAACAAAAGAAAGAGAAAATGATAAATGGAAATAACACAAGTCAGCAGTTTTATTTATGTACATAAAAGTTGGAGCACAAGCAGTGTTCTCCCACCCTAGCGCTGGCTCTTCAACCATAATCTTCCTTTCTTCAGCAGGGCCAGAGTTTCATGGTGTTCTTCGTAATACAAGCTTTTTCAGCAATCACACACCTTCCATTGACTGATAGAAATTTTGAAGAAGTAGTCCTTGACGGGGTTGTGGCTTGTGGGTGGCACAACACAATTACACGCCCAAGATCCATTCTTCGTCTACAGCAGATCAGCATCAGTTCCTAATCCCAAACAGTAAGAAGAAGTCTGAGCAGCTTTGAAAGAAAAGCTGTATTTCTGAACTGAACTAATTTCAAATAGGTAATAGGTAAATCACCTTAGTCACTGCCATACCATAGATAGATCGATCCAACAGATCTCCAGCGACCCAATACCGCATTGAATTGAATTGACGCCGAGATAGCAAGAAACCGACCATCAACCGCAGAGGATAAATTTGCAAACCGGGAACACCAACCCAGTAAAACAAACAAGACAGATAGTAACAACATTCTGTGAACACCAAGCATACGGCCTCCACTTAATTTCAACACTGGAGCTTTTCATCCTCTTTGCTTTGTGCGGCTCTTTGGACAAATCGAAGCTAGCCCCTTTCATCCTTAGTTCCTGAATACACCTCGTAAGCGCTCGGTTGTCGCTCTTCTCCCTCTGCAACTGCCTCCAAACCTTCCAGTACCTGAAAAGCTTCACCTGAACCAAACATATCATAACAAGTGAAGTAAAAAGAGACAAGGAAGAGGGAAGCCACCATTGCCTACAAGTGTGGTGTTGGGTATTAATGGCAGAGGTGTAGAGAATGGTTAAGAAGAGCCCATGAAAGGCGAGAAAGAAACAACACAATTGGAATATTTCGCGCTTGATGTTATCTAGTCGGATTTCTTTCCTGGCGATTCGCTTCCCGAAGAGGTCTTCCTCTCTTTGCCAGAGCTTGAGAAGCAACAAATGGCCGGGACTCCGGGAGATTTCCATTAATGGGTGGTGCTGCATTGCAGAGATGGTGGTTATTGCAGAGAGGCTTTTCTGCTGATGCTCCTCGTCGACGGGAATTTCGATTACATGGGTATCTTTAGATTCTGCCATTACGAATTACTGAGAGAAAGAAAAAAATGTAAAGCAGATAAAAAAAAAAAAATCGTGAGTGAGTGAGTGAAAGTGTGCAAACTAAACTGTGCAGTGCTTTTGTGAATCTCTTGAGCAGAGAAATCGCTTGTTCTAGTGAGAAAGAGAGCTTGAATGCCAGTAGAATGTGAGATTGCTGTGATTGTTGGGCGAAGTGGAGGACGGCGAGAGAGATATTTGAATTGTTGGTAACGCCTGGGAGTCACAACGGTCATGTTTCTATTTTGTTGACGGAGTCGTCGCAGATACCCCTCCAACGGTCAAATTTGCGTTTCGTTGACCCAAGTATGAAACGCTTCTTCTGGGGTAATGCAACGGTCCACAAATGGAAGGGAAGGGATAATGCAACGGTCGCAGATAGCCAGATACCCTCCAACGCTTATGAAGGCCATAATGAATAAGCAACTCCCGGCCCCACATGTAAGGGAAACATTTTTGCCATCAGATTGGAATATGTTTAAAACCAGACTCAACCTACGGAGAACCATCATTCAATTAGGCCTATCGATCATAATTGAATCGGATTCCAATTTTATAATATGTATCTCAATTAATAGTTGGGATGGGATTTGGATTTGACTGCATCCAATTAAAATTCAAATCTAGTATTTATTGGTTTTATTATATAAAATTTATATAATCATATTTAAAATTATATAATATACATATATATTTAATAGTTATATGCACATTAATTTATTATATATAAAGTTAAAAAGTAATTAACTATTTAATATATATATATATATATTTTTTAATTTTAAACAATTAAAGTGTAGTCGATTAAATCCAAATCCAATAAAGTCCATTCGATTCGAATGCGTATCTAACGCCATCAAATCTTTAATCAGATTCAGATACAAATTTTCAATAATCTGCTTCGCCATAGAGCGTGCCCCACAACACCCCACAACCCATCCCCTCTGTGCACCGAGAACATCTACCATGCTTGTCATGGGGAGATATTCCCAACGCACGGAGGGGATGGGCTGTGGGGTGCGCTCGTGGAACACGCTATGTGGGTAGGTGATCTCGTCTCTATTTAATATACAATGCCACACCAAATGTTTTTTATTGTGGGTATATGGTGTGTTCCAAGACATTAAAGTTTAAAATACATAAATTATTATTAAAATATTTCAATATATAAATTGTTATTAAAATATTTCAAACAATTGTTTAATGAATGTAACTTTTGGAATACAAGACTCAGCTCGGCTAGCTTTTGAGCTTTTTCGGGACCCAAAACATCCATCCATCTTGATTTTGAAATTTGAACAACCATGGATGTATAGGAGCTTTTTCACCATTGAGGATTGGTGTCCAATGGATGTACAAGGTCTATGAAACAGTAATAGACGGTGGGATATGGGTTTAAGATATTTCAATCGAATGTGAAAAAGGGCTCCCAGGGATGAGAGTCACCTGTTTAATTAAATCGCCTTCTCTGCCTGTTACAAAGGTTCTAGTATCACAAAGATATACATCTTTTGAAGTTGGGTGCTTCATGGATAGGGTGGTGTTTGGTTTCATTGCCTTTTTCTGAGAAACACAACATTACATTAGAGCCACATCAGCAATCAATTTCATCGCTTGAATCTGCTATTTGATTAGAGAAAGAATGGCAAAAAAATGCATTGCATCGATTCATCACTCTTATTCCGAAATCGGATAATCATGAAGAGGTTAATAACTTTAGACCCATTAGTCTTTGTAATGTCATCTCAAAAGTCCTTGTAAAAAGGATTAAGACTTTTTTTTGGATAATATCATCTCTTCCTATCGGAGTGATTTTGTTCCAAATGGGCATGTTTCGGACAATATTCTCATTGCTTGTGAGATGATTCATACTATGAAAAAGAAAAAAGGTAAAACAAGAATCATGTCTTGCAAAATTGATATGAAGAAGGCTTATAATAGGTTGGAATGAGACTTTATTGAAAAAGTCTTAAACAAGTTTGGTTTTTCATAATAAATAGATAAATTGGGTTATGGAATGCATAAAATTTGCTTCCTTTTAGATTCTTATTAATGGTTCTCCCTCTAATGATGCAAAAGCAAGCAGGGTAATCAGGCAAAGGGACCCTCTATACCCCTACATCTTTGTGCTGAAGCCATCACTAGTATTTTGGAGAAAGAAGCCACCAATGGGGATAAGCTTGTTGGTTGTAAGGCATCAAGAGACGACCCCACCATCCCTATTATGTAGTTTGCTAATGATTATATTTGCAAAAACTACTATTAATGCTTGTCTTAGGGTGAAAAATATCCTTGATAGTTTCGCTTTGGCTTCTGCTCAGCTTCCAGAGTACTCAAAATCTTTTTATTTATTTTTCCAAGAATATTCCTGGTAAGCTCCAAAAGATTATGGCCAAAATTCTTAAAATTCCTCTGGAGAAAATATATAAAAGTTATTTGGGTGCTCCTGTTATTAATGGGAGAGTTTCGAAAGAGGTATTTAAATCTCTTAGCGAGAAAATGGCTAATAAACTTGCTAGTTGGAAGAGAAATACTCTTTCTCTTGTTGGCAAGACTCAGATCAATTCTGCTACCTCCACGATCCCCCAATTTATAATGCAATCTTTCAAAATTCCAAATAATGTCATTAGTGAGTTGAAAAAAGTCCAAAGGGATTTTATTTGGTCTAATTCTAGAAGTCAAAATCCTATTTATCTTGTTAACTAGAAGAGAATGTACACAACCAAGAAAATAGGGGGTTTAGGATTAAAAAACCTGAAATGGGTTAACAAGGCCCATATTGCTGAACTAGGGTGGAAGATTATTACAAACAAGGAGAATTTATGGGTTAAGGTGGTCAAATCCAAGTATTTAAATAATTTACACTTTATGGAAGTGGAGCCTAAGAATGGTATCTCTTGGGCTTGGATACTTGGGTTCTTGCCTCTAGAGATTTTCTCATGAGAAGGAAACTGTGTCAATTTCTAGAGGGATACTTGGGTTGATAATTCCCTTTTCCTTGAGATTGTTAATTCAGAGGTTGTATCAAATTTGGATTTTTGTGTAACCAATATTATTGACCATGATAGAAAGATTTGGGAGGACCTTATTTGGACTCTTGTTCCTGATAGGGTTTGGCCTTGCATCAAACCAATCTAGGTTCCCTCTAATTTATCTAAGGATAGAATAGTTTGGAGGCTCACATTGGATGGCAATTTTTTTTTTTTAAATTGGTCTATTGTAGCTAGAATAGTGAAAGTGGTTTTTTTTTTTTTTTGCTAGTTGTCAAATGTCTTTCTAGAATCTTAAAATTTCTCCAAAAATTAAAGTATTCATATTCCCTCTTGTTCAATAACAGGCTCCCAACTTAAAGTAAGTTCATTTCTAGAGGCATAAATTTGAATCCGAAATGTGAATTCTATAATGAAAATGAAACTTCTAATCACTTGTTTATTTTGTGCCCTTATACTAAACAAATTTGGTTGAGGGTGGGTTCCTTGTTGCTGACCCCAAGTTCTAATGATAATTTGATCAATGACTGGTGGTCCAGTGATTTGAGAAACCAAAGTACTATTAGTGAGCAATTTGATAAAGAAAAGTTGGCAATGATGCTTTAGTTTATTTGGAAAAATAGAAATGACAAGTGCTTTAACAATAAATTTGTTCATCCCCAAATTATCATTGATAGGACTCTTGCTTATTGGGGAGAAATCAAATCTTGTTTTTCTTCTAATCCCAATGAGACTTCTAAAGAGTGGAATTTTATAGGACGGCACCTAAGACCATCAAGGTCAACTTTGACGCATACTATAGGTTTGATTGTTGGTGTTCTATTGGGTGCATTGCTAGGGACCATATGGGTTTTATTTTGGACCTCAAAGCCTATTATTGTATTGGGGTATCTTCAATTAACCAGGCCGAGGCCTATGACACTTGGGAGGCCATCAATATTGCTCTAAATTTTAAGGGCTCTCCTATCATTATTGAAAGAGACTTGAAGCTCGTGATTGACTGCCTCAAGAAGAGAATAAAGTCCCCGTGGAGATTGTAAAGTATCACCAGTGAATGTCTCTACCTCAAGACCGTATTCAATTCAAGCACACTTATCGTGAGGCAAACCAAGCGGTTGATTGGCTAGCACGCAACACCCCTTACTATTGTCCTAGTTTAGGTTCAATCCCAAAAGATATCATACAGATATGTTTTTTTTGATTACTGGGGAAGGGCTACCCCTTGTGTAGCTCCTCACTTTTTTTCTTTCAAAAAAAAAAAAAAAAAATCGGCACCACTTCAAGTTCAGGAAATGCAATTTTGACGTTTCTGTTTCTTGCATGAGGTGACTATTGCAAGAAATGGTTGAGTGTTGCTACATCAGCTTAGGTGACAGCAACACTACCAAACAAACATTACCTTTTTCTGAGAAAACACCAGACCATTGCATTGGGGAACCAAACACCACCTAAGTCATTCACCCATCAATGATCAATCCAATCTCCAATGGCTTATCCCTCTTTATTCTGTTGCCTGCATGCTCAGTGTCAATTTACTTGATTAAAAAAAGAAGCATCTTCTCCTTACAAATTACAATAATATGATCAGATTAGATCATCTTACCCATTGTTTTTCAAATTGTAAGAATTTTACGCCAATTTCCGTTGCTATGACTCTTCCCTAACCCTGAACGCCAATGAAACACCTATACATTCTGATGCTTCCTCAAGTAAAACTAAAATACAGGAATTCCATCCCAAAATAATGGGAAGGAAACTTGATATAGGGTACATATACATCAATTTCATCATTGATCTTTCAATAAACAAATGAGGAAAAGAATATGACGTGACTTCAAGAGATCAGCAGGACATTGGGCTGCAGATTTCATTTCAAAGCTAGAATGTATGTTGGGAGCTAAATAATAAATTCTATGTTGTATTCCTGCAGCCAAATGCAAAAAGCAAATCAGGGTACATATACATCAATTTCATCATTGATCTTTCAATAAACAAATGAGGAAAAGAATATGACGTGACTTCAAGAGATCAGCAGGACATTGGGCTGCAGATTTCATTTCAAAGCTTGAATGTATGTTGGGAGCTAAATAATAAATTCTATGTTGTATTCCTGCAGCCAAATGCAAAAAGCAAATCATCCACCAAGCCCAAGAGAAAATGGCAATGAAAGTTTACAAAAGAAAGAACAGAGATGGAAATCCAACGTTCAAGATTCAAACCAATTATCAGAGAGAACGGCAGAATGTTTGCTTAAACTACTCACTTGGGTCTTAGGTGTTTACTGGTCAAGACCAAAAGGAGCATCCAGTAAAGGGAAAGCAACAATCTGAAAAACTCCATCCATTATGAACAGTAGTGTAGACAATACAGACATTTATCCAGGAAGAGATGAGCCCTGATATAGCCTGATATAGCTTCCTCCTCCCAATCCAACCCTCTGCCAGAGCATCAGCTATAGAATAAGCTGATCTTGGGAACCATCAGAATGAGATATTCACTCTCAATGCTAGAGATCTAGCTTCTCTGAAGTCCAATCAAAAGCTGTGTTTACCAAGGGTCCTCTTTAGTTTCATCACATCCATCTACTGATAATCTGTTAACCACCTTCCCATGATAACTAAGTGCTTGTTTGGGGGGGGGGGAGGGGCTGAAGCACAGAGGCTTCTTGCTTTTGAGATGGGTCCCTACATGGACAGCCTTTAAGCTATGTTTGGTGAAGAATCCGGAGAGCCCAAATTGGCTGTCAATTGGTCATTTTTTGGTCTCTCCACTTCGGGCTTGGATCTGCTACCCATGAACTGTTCCCACATCTTTCCCACTAGACATTACAGCTGTGCATTGGGAATATCTCCCTTGTCATTCATGGGGAGATGTTCCCAATACATGGTGGTGGTGCTCTGTGGGTAGGGATGTGGGAACAACTTGTGGGTAACAGGTCCTGAGTGCTCCGCTTCAGCCTCTACAGATAGCTTATCAAGAGTGCCTCAAAGCAGCTGAACCAGCTTAGCTGAATGTTCCAAGTCAGCCATCCCAAATGGGCTCGAAAAGCAAGCTGAGGCTCTGTAGTAGTGTCAGGATCTGAACTTTAGTGGGAGGTACCAAAGCTCACAGAGTTTGAAACACACATGGACCAAGCATCTCTACATCCTTAGGCAATTTTCCTAGCAAAACCCATGTTTCCTTTGTAATAAATTCACTTAAGAACCTACGGAACTGATATAAACCAAAAAAAAGCAACATGAAAGGTAGCAATGGCAAGAATAATATCATGATGTACATATTAGAATGCAGACACTAAATAAAGCAAGGAACCTGCTACTGAACAACCTCTTGGTCAGCAGGAAGGCCCATGGTGTCCTCAATCTGTGAACAAATGAACAAGAATTAGAAAATGCACAACTAGGTCAAATATGTAGATGAACCATTCTAAAATCCTAGCATGCAAAAAGGAAAAGGAGAAAATGAAGGCACTTTCAATAACTAGAGGATAGAAGGCAACATGTAATAACTCTATAGTCAATGGTCAATAACAAAAAAAATAAATAAATTTGAAGAAATAAATAACAATAGGCATGCAGTCCGAACATTTGAATAAAATCAAGTGTCATTTACCAAGACACCCCTATACTTTGCAACTGCCTTAATCCACACAATCAGAAACCATTTGTATATCTGTCTGGGCATGATTTTTATTCCAAAAATACCCCAAGCAACAACCAAAACAACATCATCTTCCTCTCTACAGATGTCACCGATACCCAAAGCCATTACTCAAGTGCATACTTCCCCACCCAAATATCCTAAGATCATAACTTTTTTTTTAAAGGAACCCCACTGCAATCCCCCAAAACCCAACCTTTGTGAGCTGCCCCATCTCTTCTGTTATTACCGCCATCCCAACTAATGCCCAAGCCAGAAACTGAGCCAAAGTCTATAGTGGTGGCTGAGCAGAAGAATGTGCTTGTGCAAGAACAGGAGACGCTTAGGACAATGCCAGTGACTAACAATGGTGGTTCACTAATGATGCTGGAGAGGATAAGTCTATCTCAGCCTATAACAGGAAGGAGGGAGGAGGCAACGGTGTGAAATATGTAGATAGCAATGACATGGAAGCTCATGAAAAGAAGGATAGGGATTTTTTGAGGGGGATATGAGGGTGATAACTCTAACAGGTGAGAACAAGGGCACTTACATGGAGCTTGTAAGGAATCCCTACTGTCTTGGATCTGAAGGCCATGGCAATCAATCACAATCAGGCAACAGCAGCATCAACAGTGATAGTGGCAAGGATGGGAAGTTGAAGAGAAGGGACAAGGCCATGCCAAAATCAGCACAAAGCCTGCCCGTATCTGCTTTCGGTAATAGTAACAGAGTGTCAAAAACTCTTCAGAAGATTCAACCAGTTTCTTGTTCTTGAGAATCAGAACAGAATTTGCAGGATTTTAATGGTGGAACTCCTTGTCTCCTACCTAAGTGTAGCCATGCCTCTCACCTTCCCCATATCGATTCTTGGCCTAGAATAAAAATTGCCCCTTCGGTTTTGCACCCATTGTCTCTAACACTGCCATCCCTCCTCTAACTATGTCAACCTAATTTGAACAATTTGGCTACTGTGGTTGAAATCTAAGTGAAGAATTTGACAATGACGGTAAATTGGGAAGAAATCAAACTGCAGAAGGTGTAATCTGTGAGACCATTAGTGTTGGAGGAGATGAAGTTTCACATGAAGGTAGGTTCTGGGTTGTATTGCAAAAGCTCATTAGTGCCATTAAGCTTTCACCAGCCATCTATGAGACCATAGTGATATGTCAGGGGATATTAAGCGAAGGTTTGAGTTGATTTGAGGTGCCTTGGACAGCACGTCACATTTGTCAATAATTTGATGATCAAGGATCTTTCTTTTCTTTTCTTTTCATAAATTTGATCGAATGGACGTTATGGATAGAGGGTAGGTTTAGTAAAGACACAAAACCATAGGGGCGTCTTAGTAAATGACCCTAAAATCAATTAGACTGACAAAAATCAGCCTTAAAGTAGCAAAACAATAGAATTTTACTTGAAGAAACTTATAATGCAAGAAAAATGATGCAAATGAACAGATCTTACATTATTGTTATCCTCAACCATGGGCAACAACTTCTTTGGGCGACCTAAATACTCAAAAAATAAATAGATAAATAAATAAGGAGTTGCAACTTAGATGAATGTAAGCATAAACAGACCAAAGCTTCTTGTACAATGTGATACATAGTTTGAGAGAACAAGTAAATCAGAATAAATCCAATCACAGAAAAGAGTAGAAAGAGCCTACTTGTCAAGATGCCACCCGCATAACATAAGTTTAAGTCTCAGAAGAATCAATAATATAGGGTAGTAAATTAGCATTATCTCAAGTGCAATTAGCATTAACCTGGCTTTCCAGAAAGACCGAATTCCAAACAAAGAGAGTATCAACTGAGAATACCTCGCTTGGGTTTATTAGTCTTCGACCACACACAGTCATCTGCAGAACCCAGTTCTGATCCTTTCTGCCATCAAAACTGTTCTTTAGAAATAAGGTCCTAGTGACTTTGAAATAATTCTCAACAGAAACTGCTAGCAAACATGTGAGCATTGAGATCTCACCAACTTTCTTTTATGAACAGAGGGGGACAGGCCTTTCCTATTCATAGCACTTTGGTGACTTCTGCTTGCTTTGTTCTTTTTGCTAATTTTCTGAATAATTAGGAAACTCTTAAATTAGACTATAATGGCAAACAAACAAATAAGTCAGATAGAGAGAAGGGAAGCAAAAGTCAAAAAATAGTAAAATTCAAAATTGATAGTATTATCTGGATAAAATATCCACAAAACAACGTTTGAATAGCTTAATTTCTCACATCTAGCTGCCCAAAGGATTCCTCAAATTCATCATGTCATTATTCTTCATGAAGTTTCATCCCAATAAACCTCCATATATGTAACAGAATATTAGGCTGACAAGGATATAGGTACACAACCCCATCCAGAGGTTACCTCTTTAGATTTATGGACTAGATTGACCACATCATTTCTCTTTTTAGTAGTGGGGATCATGCCAAGAAGATATTATAAGAAAATCCATAAGGAAAAACTACTTCAAAAAATATTTAACTCATGTATTTCAGAACACAAACTCACATCAAATTCTTCATCTTTTGTCTTTGCCACAAATGCATCCCAATCTTCTTTTTTCACATAGGAAGGTTTTTGTGGTTCAACACCTCTCTCAAGGTCTTTCTTGATCTGAATCAGCAGTTTATATTTATGTTGTCTATAACAAGAGGAAATCTTTTTCCTCGTATAGCTTCTATTTATATCAAAATTATACCTCTCCTGCAAATCAAAAAGTTTAGGTGTTCAATCAATCCAGGGGAAAGAAACTCATTAATGAAGACAAAAAAACGGAAAGAAATAATTTGCTGAAATTCTAAGGTACCTACTGTTAACATATTAAGTACTGATTTGTAGTCTTCAACTGGAACATCCCCAATTTGCTTAAACCTTACAGGCAAAAAGTGGCATACATATGAATTGATAGATCTTTTAAATGCTCCAGCATTTGGACCAGTTGGGTTACCAACTTCATCAAAATCAACAATCAAACGTTTAGCTAAATTACGAGAAGCTACTTGCCCTGCTCTCTTAGGCACCCTTTTAGAGCCTGCATTGCATTAATTTTCAGTAGTAAAAGATGTTATTAAAACAAATAACACATTATTTTGAAGATATAGTTATGAAAGTAGAAAAGTTATGATTAGAAATTCATTTACCTTGAGTTTCTTCTTGGGGGAAGTCAGAATTCTCCATTGCTTCTTTGAAAATGGTATCCACATTTGCATTTGGGTCCAATATACTCATGGCAATATTATCTAAGATATTGTTCTTATAATGGAAGTCACCATATTCACTACCGTCTTCAGGGGTCAAGCATGCATCTTCATTCATATTTATTTGAAGCATTTTTAGACCTAATGGAATTTGATCTTGTTCTGTAGTAGTTTCCTCCTCCAAGTTTCCATGATCATCGCTCATTCTCATTATATCCATGGCTCCAGGCATGGAACAGTCATTTGGGAACACTTGATTATTATCATCATCTCCACTTGATAGTCCAGAACTCAGAGAAATATTAGGCACCACATCAACACCTGACCGACTTGCACTATCTGCAAAGAGCAACCACCAGTTCATGGGAGGTAAAACTAATACAGCATAACCAACTTAGCTGTTTGAAGTGAACATGCTCGATAAGAAAATACAGTTACAATTCTCTTGATTAATATCAGAGAACAGAAATATATATTAACCAAAACAGGCAAAAACCAAAGGGCACAATGGCATGACAGCATGAGAACATGATTGCAAGCCTTCCAAACTCAACATTACCCAGCCATCAAATTACTAATATAGTAATCAGTTTAACAAATACATCCCCAAGTGCATCAGGGTGGAATGGTGGATTCATTACATTGCATTAGATTTCCATCCGGAGAGGCAGTGGGAAGTTTGATCTACACTAAATTGAACAAAGAAGATGAAAAGTTGATCAAAGCCATACATGCTGCTTATTTCTTTCAATTAACTACATGATAATTAGCAGTTAGATACTAAACCTTCATTTTCTTTCAATTAACTACCAAACATTAAATTGAACAAAGAAAATGAAAAGTTGATCAAAGTCATACATGCTGCTTATTTCTTTCAATTAACTACATGATAATTAGCAGTTAGATACTAAACCTTCATAGTTCCTATCCATCTTCTTAAGCACATAGGCCATATAGTACCATTACTAACTCCTGATACCTTAAATCATATGAAAGAAAAAAGGGAAAAAAAGAAAAGAAACAACAAACAACTTTATCCAACTAGAATTAACAACAGGAATGAATCACTATAGCAATCAATAAGGGGAAAGCAGCACACAACGGCTAATCTGGAGCCAGGAAAAAATAACAAGAAACCCAGAAATTCATCCCAAACCCATTCTAAGTCAGGCAACAAAGGCTCCAGAAAAATAAATCTTTCAAGATACATCATTTCATTATATCAATTTATCAATACAACACTGACGTATATAATAATTTCTCTATTGAACATTAAAACTAGCTATCATCACTTCATCAGAAAATCAAAGACTTTTTTTTTTTGCATTTTTTTGAGGGTCACCAGAACGTCGAAGATTGACAAAGAATTCCAAGATGGGTTATTCATAATCTCGAGATAATAGTAGCCCAGACTACAATTCATCCTTTTGAACGCCAAACCAATCATTGCCTGCACCTCAGCAGATAAAAAAAAATTGAAGAAAACGAAAAGAAATTTGTAGATGGATAATTGATAATCTCAAGCTAACTCTAACCCAATATCACAGTTTTCGCTACTGTACAATTGAACCATTCGTTGCCACTTCAAATCTTCAATAGAACATTGAAACGCAACAAAACCACCCATACCCGACTGCCGAAGCTGCTTTCTCCGAACGAACAAACCCAACAAATCATCATGTAGAGCTCTAATAACCTCAGTCCTAGACGCCGCCCTTGCAATCAGAGTGGCCTGATAGTTCAGCAGATTCTGCAATCGCTGCCGCTCCAGTTCATCCAGTCCCGACCCACGAATCCGATCCTCCAGGAGCCCGATCTCCTTGTTCAACTCTTCAATCTTCGCTTCCTCGCTCCGAACGTTGGAGCTGATCCTGTGGTGGTCCTCAAGAACTCTCCTGATCTCCGACTCAATCTGCTCCATTTTAGGACGGAAATGGAATACGAAAAGTTTGAGGCTTGTTTACATTTCTTCTGTTGCTGCAGTAGCTTATCTCTTGTTAACCGCGTTTTGAGAAGAGAAATGATTGCATTCAGGAACAGGAAGCTTTACCTTGGGACCAAAAGGGGAACTGCTCGAAAATCAAATTTGAGTTCGTGTTCACGTCCAGTGTCCATGGGTCCCGCCAAATTAATTTTACTGTTTAGTTGAAACCATTGTTACAGTTAGCAAAGGGAGAGTCTTGACTCTTTTGCGTGTAAGCCCTTCTAACTTCTAAGTAGGGCTGATCATTTCAGCAGCTGATGGATGGTGGTTCTGGTTCAGTTGCTACTTGGTAATTGTAAGTTCTTTGGCTGGTTGTATGCTTGAAGCGAAGAATTGGGATCAAATCCCGTTGTCACCAGGGTTTTGGGTGGTTGTAGCCTTGTAGCGGAGATTTGGGGAATTGTGATCAAATCCCGTTTTTAATTCGATTGGAAAAAAATAAATCTGGAATTGAAAGGGATGGGTTAAAGTCGACCCGAGTTAAAACATGGGGAATGGGGATCATCTTCGAGTGTACGGTTGAGCTCCATTGAAGGTAAGAAGAATCAGCTCGAATTCGGCTTGATTCAGGAGTTCATATGGGTGAGCTTGGCTAGGATCAAGTTTGATACCGAGTAGAATAGCTTCATGTAAAAAATAAAAAAGATATATATACATATAAAAATTATTTTTCATACCTACCCTATAGTCTTAATTTTATTAAAACACTCCCTACATTTTGCAACCTACTTACTAAATGGACCTTTCATTAAGAAGTTGTTTTTTTGCCATTTGAAAATAGTAATATGATCACCTAAACTGAGTTGAAGATGTTCAAGGGCATGTGCACATAATTGTTTATTCCAAAAGTACCCTTAATACTTCTTCATACAAGAAATAAAATTGACCAAATAGAGTGGTTGCTCGTATCTTATTAGGGGTAAAAATGAAAGGTCGATTTAGTATCATTTTTTTTAAATTTATTCATATACATTAGGGACAAAACTATCATTTGCCACTATCATCTAATGAAAGGTCAATTAAATAAATCGATTGTAAATTATAGGGGGTGTTTTAGCAAAACAGGAACTATAGGGTAGTTTTTAGTAAATCCATGAAACTATATGGGGTGTTCTAATAATTGATCCTAAAAATTATTTAAGTTTGATTAAGCTTGCAAGCTTCACAAGTCACAAGTTAAGCTTCATTAGGCTCAAGCTTGGCTCGATTAGCAAATGATTCTACATATTGGGTTCGTTTGGTTTGAAGCTTGGTTTAAACCAAGCTGAATCGAGTTTTTCACGAGCCAAACTCGAATAACTAGGTTCGTGCCCACCCCTACTCGAAACTAGGTTTTGACAATGGCAATGGGCCAGGTTCAGGACAAGGACCATACTCCCCGTCTTCAACCCCAATTTTTAAATAACTCCTCGTTTTTTATCCTGATCTTTGTTGAGGAGAAAAATGAACCCTCATCCATGATGGAATGGGTTTCCTATTGGACCTGGGTCCTCAAATTCTTTTTTTACTTTTAACTAAAAGTTTGCTTTGGAAAAAAAGATTTACTTAAGAAAGGAAAAATCATTAAACTACATTTTATAAAATTTAACTAATATCTATTTGAGTTGATATGAATATAAATTTATTTAAGAACCTATATACAAATATTATTTTAAAATATTTAATATATGTATATGTTTTCAAAATTTTAAAATATAAATAATGTTTTAAAAATATTTAAAATATTATAGTTGGGATCAGGTTGGGATAGGACTTCACTCACCATCCCCATTCCCACCAAAGCAATCTCCAACTCTCCATACCCGATCCAATCAGGTCAAGGAGGCCACATACCTAACACAGTCAACGAAAATTGCCATCCCTAAATTTTGCACCCAATAACAAATTAGCCTAAAATATATATTATAAATATATACATGTATATAATATTTTGTTATATTGAGTATAATATATATTATTTCATTTAGCTATAAAAAATAGAGTAATCAAAATATGAATTAGCGATTAGCAATTAGCAATTTAATAGTTAGATATGGTTCCTTTAAGGGATTAAAAAACCCTTAAAGTTGTCACTATTATTGCAAAGATGCCACATCCTAAGTCCTAACCCACAAAAGGGGAGGTCGTGAACCTCATGGTTTGCTAACATATATGGTTTTTGTTTCTCTAACATTATATCTTACACATGGAAAATTTTGGATCTTGAAATAAATTCTTAATCTTATGTGATGAATCAGTAGTCTCGGTCCTCCCCACCTATGTGATGAGTCACTTCAAGATCCCTCGAAGCCCTTTCAATCGAATCAATGATGCTTTTTGTTTTACTAGGGTTAGAAAGGGTTACATCGCAAGCTCAGATGGATCAATTGGGAGAAACTTTGTGGAGTGAAGTGGGGTGGCCTTGGATTCGGAGATTTGGCATGCTTAAACTAGGCCCTCCTTGCAAAGATGGTCTAGAGGTTAATTTAAAGTGAGGAAGACCCTTGGGTAGACTTCCTTAAGGCTATGTTTGGTTTGAAGGAAAATGTAGGGAAGGGAAGTTACAAACCTTGTATTTGTTTCCCTGTCTTTCCCTACCTTTTCTTTCAAACCAAACATAGCCTAAGAGCATTTATAGTGACATAATCTTGTGTCTTCTTAGTCGAGAGGCAATGCTTCATGGTGTTGGAAAAGCATATACTATGATTTGGACTTCTACGCACTTGGAGAGTGGGTAGTGGCTCAAAGATCCATATTTGGGAAGATCCTTGGCTTCCTACTATACCGAGGGAAAGATTATGCCTCCCAAACTTATAGATTGCAACATTGAGTGGGTCAATGAGTTGATTAATCAAGAAGTTGGAAGAATGGGGTCATCTAAATTTTCTTTTCTCATGCCCTGGTTCACTACCTATTCTCCAAAGCTGTTTGGTTCCTTTGCCCCCTTGGTCTCTGCTCTTTAGAGATCATTGCCACCTCTTTTGTGGATTGGTGTTTATCTTGGTTCAGCCAAGTTTAGGTATCGATTGATGATCCACAAAGGCATTCAGGTTTACTTTCTCTATTTGTTGACATGCTTGGAAGGCTTGTAATGATTTCCTTCACCAATGATCCCCCCAACTCCAATGGATATTGTGCACAAAAGTATGGCCCAACTTTTTGAGCTCTTCCCTTTCTCAATGAACCCAACAGATAATCAGTCTAACATGTCCCTCTCCAAGGTTTGGATTCCTCTCGACCCAGGTTCGGTTAAGTTAAATTGTGATGTTGGGTTTTACCCTTCACAGAACAAAACAACTCTTGCTTGGGTTTTCAAGAACTCTAGAGCTTCTTTGGTCAAGCCCTCTAGTGAAGTAGTTGCCTGTAGCTCCCCCTTTTGGCAAAAATTCTAACCTTGAGAAAAGGAACAGGGGAAGCAATCCTATTTGATTTCTCTAAGGCCATGTTCGTTTTCTGGAAACACATTTACATGGGTAAATGCACTTACCCATGTTCTTGTTTTGTTCAATTCACCCAGGTAAATGAGATTGTTTACTTTCATATGTTCTTTTGCAACATCCACTTTCCTGAGTAAGTTGGTATTTTTTCACATCTTGCCAATTTTACTCTTTGGGCCCAAATCAATGTTTCCAACACTATTGCAGTATGCATCATGAGTACAATGTTTTGTTATTAAAAACTAAAGTGTAGCCCTATACACCCTTGCAATACACCAATTTATTCCACATTTTCACAACAACTCCAAATCAGAACAGATGTCAAAGCATTTCGGCCCGTCATTACCCAGTTCTAATTTATTCCTTTGTTTTGTTCATTTGCAATGCAAATGAAGTAGAGCATCAAGCAAAGTAAAACCTGGAACAAAAGTTATTTTAAAATTGCACTCTCTTTTTAAGAAAACTAAAACCTGAAGCAAAAGTTGACCAAAAAATTGCACTCCTATACATTTGTATCAGTGCAATGCATTTGCACTGCAAACAAATGGAGCATAAATAACAAAATGATGATACCTGGTGCTGTCACTACATAAACCATCAAACTTCAATGACATTACAGACAAATGAGTAGAGTGCACCATTTTCTCCTTCAACCCCATAACAGATGCCAAAATTGTTTAGATGAGGAGAGAGAAAGAAGCTTGTTGGAACTGTAGTACAAACAATTGCAGAGGAAGCCTGTTTCTAATTATTATGTTGATGATGATGGTGATGATGATGAGGGTCTGAAGTAACCTCCATGTTGGAAAATTGTAAAGAAAGGCTTTGGGGAAGTAATGAACTCAAATCAAGACCTTCCTTTACAATAATCTATTGGGTGGAAGCTAATTGTCATGTTATTAATATTCCTTACTCAATAATGGCAAGTTTGGTGCAATGTTAAAATCCCATTCTAACAAACATGGGAAAGAGGGCTCTGAGACTGAGAGTGGCCAATTCGTTCAAGAAAATGCCCTAATGTTGGGTTCATATCCAGTCCACCCCTCCCAAGATCCTAGATAGCTAGGACCAACATTAGGTAATATTCCTTTTCACTGTAATATAATATGGGAACTTAAGGATGAGTCTTTAGAACTAACACAAGCCAATCTGTTTTTATATTTCTATTGCAACAAGAGAAAGGATCAGCAATACCAAATATATATATATATATATATATATATATATATATCCACATTTGGTGCAATTGTTGAAAATTTAGACTTTAGAAACCTGAAGTGGAGATAGATAGCTTGAATCAATCATATTACAAACTTGCATTACTACATCACTTCCATTTCATGCTTCACTATACCCAAAAGTCATCAAATGATTTGTCTTTTGAGATATTGTTCATGATAAGCAATAATTTTTCAAGGAAGTACACTACCTCTCTGTAATCAAACGGTATTTTGGGCTGTAAATACTAAACAAAACAATATAACAATCAAAGAAAAAATGGAACTCCATAGTATAAATGCAACTTTAACTAACAAGAGGAGAAAAGCCTGTATGTGGTTGCCTAAAAATGTATTAAAGAAGCTATAGAAATATCCATTCACCTCAGAG